>JAODAL010011186.1:0-101173 GCA_025379985.1 Phyllomedusa bahiana | reverse complement strand
CCGGGCTTTGGGTAATGGGTAATCGTGACAGGGGGTTTTAGTGTACCTCGGGTGAAAAAAAAACACCACGGCTGACACCAAGCCCGAGCGATAGTAATGGAGGCATCTGTCAACACCCCCAGTACTATAAAGGAAAAAAAATAAAAAAAAAACACACCAAACAAAAAAAAAACACTTTATTTAAATAAACACTCCCCCCCCCCCGCCCCGATCCATTTTTATTAAGAAAAAAGAGAAACGTTGTCGGGTTTACCCCAAAGGGGAAACCTGTAAAAAACCACCAACCCTAAAAAAACGGCACACCCACCTTTCCGGACCTGAATAGCCAATTCAGGCTGGAAAACGGAAAGACAACCCCATAGCGGGCATCCGGGAAACTTGGTGCCTGCGGGGGGAGTGTTACCCCACTTTCCAGGGGCTAAATAGCCTACACGGTGCCTTGGAAAGCGGGTACACCCCCACAGCATTTGTCCGGGAAAACTAGGGGCCCCCATCTCAACAGAAGGACCTAGCTTTCCGGGACGCTGCTGTGGGGGGTTTTTTCAACCCACTTTTCTCACATCAAAAATGACTAAGCACCCCCGGAAAGCGAGGGGGCCCCCATCCCCCACAGCAAGCCCTAGCTTCCTGGACGCCGCTGTGGGGGTTTTTTCACCCCCTTTCCCACATGCGAATGACTATCCGCACCAGGGAAATTTATCACCCTCGCCACAGCAACCCTACTTTCCGGGACCCTGCGGGGGGGTTTTTCCCCCACCGGGAAGGTTATTCAGATCTGGGAAAGCTGGGGACATGGGTCACAGCAGGTGTCCAGAAGATGGGGCCTCTAGGGGGGGTCCACTCAGTTTTCCTGGTTTTTGGATCAGGGAGGGGGGGGGTCGAGGGGAGGTCGGGAAGAGGGGGGGGGGTTGAGTGGGGTGTCAGAGAGGGGGGGGGGGTCGGGGGGGGGCGGGTCGATGGAGGGGGGGGGGGGGGGTCGGTTTGTGACCCGGATGAAGGGGGGGGGGCCTCTGAGCTGCAGACAGATAACTTCGCTCTGTACTACGGACAGTCGGGCATTTAAATTTTACAGGCGAGCTGGAACAGACCAGGAGGGGATTGAGCAGCCTCACACGCTGTGTGAAGATAACAGCCCAGGAAACCCGGGGGGTGGTTTCAAGCCTGAAAGCCTTTTGTGATAGGGGCTCCGCTGCCACCGCCCCATAGAGCTATTTTTAGACGCTTCCGGCTCAGGGCTTGGGCCCCTCGAGCAGTTTTTGTAACTGAAAGCGGAACTTTTGCATGTAAACGGGAAAAAAGGGGGGACCTGCCCCATGCAAATCTGGTAAAACCCCCCAAAATTTGGGGCATTGGAGGTATGCCTTTTTATTAGGGATTTCCTTACCCTCCAGGGTTCAAACACACTGACCGCCCCCACAGCACCTAGCAAACCTTCTAGGCTGGGCGTAACACTCACTTTTTTCATCACACCCCTCGCTACAGTCCTTTTGACCACTGAGTAAAAGCACGAAAAACAGCATCCCCTTTTGGGGTAATGAACTCAGCGCCTCAGGGCCCACACAACCACCTCTTCACTACCTGCATGGGAGGGGAAGTTCTACAACTGAAACCCCCAATGCAGCTAGCCAGGGCTGCAAAACAAAATCTGCCTTGAACATATTTTTTTTAACAAGCATTTTTATCACTCCTACTGAATAACACATAATCATTTCCCTTAGCACTGTCACATCATGTCCATTCCCTACTTAAATTAGACTCTTTCACAAGTGGTTTTTTTTCCCCCGGCAATAACCACACATTACTCCCCAATCTCCTCAACAAGCACAGAGCCCTCATTTCCAGGGGTTTACTTCCCCCCCTTTCCCGCAATGCACCACCCTTTCACCCCCAGGCAACTCAATCACTTTTTCCACACCACAAGCCCCTGATTGCTACTGACGGCCACATCAGCTCCACAGGGAACTGTATTGACAGCACAACTCTCAGGATTGCAATCAATCCCTAGACATACCGCACCTGCACACATTGTGCCATAATGTGCCATAATGTCTAGGGACATACCTGCAACTTGCACGTTACCATCCCATACACTCGGTGCACTGAGGTCAATGGTAGACACATTTCCTGACTAGAAACCAGACACTTCACACACAGCAACCGGGCACTCATCTTCATAGGTTTTCATCACAGCACACGCAAACTCTGTGATAGTCCTAAGCCGACACCAGTCGCTAAGCTATCGGTTTAGCACCTTGGCGATGGCAGCGGTGACGGGACTAACTGTATGTGCATCCGCCAGAACCCCATCAAATTAGATGCTTTGGCGAGCAGAGAGCACCGCAGAGTACTCGGGTGCCGCAGGCAGGATGCGCCTCACCGGAATGCACAGCACAGGCGGCGTGCGCGTCATCACACGGCCCATGCGGCCTGGTGATGTCACACTGCTGAAGAAAAAGACCGGGAGCAGCGGCCGGGAGCGAGGTCAGGTGAGTGTGGTTAGTTTTTTACTTTTAATTGTCTCTATTCATTTTCGGGGCCTATAATCTAATTATAAATATGCAGGGGGGCTATTATCTACTTATAATGTCAGGGAGGGGCTATTATCTACTTATATGTGCAGGGGGGAGCTATTAACTACTTATAAAATTTTGCAGGGGAGCTATAATCTACCTATATATGTGCAGGGGAGCTATAATCTACCTATATATGTACAGGGAGGAGCTTTAATCTACCTATATATGTGCAGGGAGGAGCTATAATCTATTTATATACGTACAGGGGAGCTATAATCTACCTATATACATGCTGTGAGGCCTATAAGCTACCTATATACATGCTGTGAGGCCTATAAACTACTTATATAAAGTGCGTGAGGCCTATAAGCTACCTATATATACGTGCTGTGGGGCCTATAAGCTATCTATATACCTGCTGGGGGACATATAACCTACCCATATGTATGCTGGGGGACCTATAACCTCCCTATATACCTGCTGGGGGACCTATAACCTGCCCATATACCTACTAGTGGACCTATAACCTACCTATATACCCACTGGGGGACCTGTAACCTGCCTATATACACCTACTAGGGGACCTATAACATACCTATATACTCGCTGGGGGAACCGTAACCTGCCCATATACCCACTGGGGGATCCATAACCTGCCTATATACCTGCTGGGGGACATGTAAACTACACACCTACCTACTGGGAGACATATAAAGTATATATCCACCTACTGGGGGACGTATAACTTACTGGGGGACCCTATTACCTTCACTGGGGGACACATAATTTACCGCGTTGTGAAGTCGCTAACAGTCGTTAAGCCAGTTGTTAAGGCCTCAAGTCAAGTCAGTTGATAAGAGTTAGCAATCGACTCTGGGGACTACAGTCGATTGTTAAGCCGGTTTTTAAGGCCGCAAGTCGATTGATCAGTCCTTAGCAATCGACTCCAAGGACTACTCTGTGATACTCCCAGTACTGTTAACCACGCTCTCTAGGGGCACATTTGAGCTAATCTGCTCTATACTGTGACTGGTATTTCTGCAGAAGCTAATCACAAATCTGCAGTTACTCCACACATAGCCCGACGCCATGAACCCCCAGGGGCAGACCTGAGCTGCTCTCTGCTTCAGCACCTCTAGCCGCTTGTTCACACAGGGATGCAGTAACTGGAGCTAACTTTATGACCCAGCTCCCCTCCCCCTGCTCAGGCTGTGTGACTTGGTCATGGATCACAGGCAGGTTAGCTATATTACTGGCATTTTCAATAGACACCATTGCATATACACTCACCGGCCACTTTATTAGGTACACCATGCTAGTAACGGGTTGGACCCCCTTTTGCCTTCAGAACTGCCTCATTCTTCGTGGGATAGATTCAACAAGGTGTTTGACACATGCTCAATTGGTACCCAAGGGGCCCAAAGAGTGCCAAGAAAATATCCCCACCCCCATGACACCACCACCACCACCCTGAACCGTTGATAAAAGGCAGGATGGATCCATGCTTTCATGTTGTTGAAGCCAAATTCTAACCCTACCATCCGAATGTCGCAACAGAAATCGAGACTCATCAGACCAGGCAACTTTTTTCCCAAATCTTCTACTGTCCAATTTCGATGAGCTGGGGCAAATTGGAGCCTCAGTTTCCTGTTCTTAGCGGAAACGAGTGGCACCCGGGGTGGTCTTCAGCTGCTGAAGCCCATCTGCCTCAAAGTTCGCCGTACTTTTGCGTTCAAAAAATGCTCTTCTGCCTACCTGGTGTAGGGTTTGGCTATTTGAGTCACTGTTAGCCTTTCTATCAGCTCGAACCATCTGCCATTCTCCTTTGACCTCTGGCATCAACAAGGCCCTTTCCGCCCACAGGACTGCCCCTACTGGATGTTTTTTTCCTTTTTTGGACCATTCTCTGTAAACCCTTTGAGATAGTTTGTGTGGGGAAAATCCCAGGAGATAGCAGTTTCTGAATACTCAGACCAGCCCTTCTGGGGACCAAAAACCATGCCACGTTCAAAGGCACTCAAATCACCTTTCTTCCCATACTGATGCTCGGTTTGAACTGCAGGAGATTGTCTTGACCATGTCTACATGCCTAAATGCCCCTGAGTTGCCGCCATGTATTGGCCCGATTAGAAATTAAGTGTTAACGAGCAGCTGGACAGGTGTACCTAATAAAGTGGCCGGTGAGTGTATGTCATAACCATTAAGTTCATCAGACTCTGCAAGTCCATTAATAGCCCCACTGCTCTCAGGACTCTTCTGGCGTCTAGCCCAGCCAAGTCCTCATACAGATCATGTACATGACCTACAGTCCCACAGCACATAACCAACCCCACTGGAGCAGTCTTACCAGGTATGATGGCTGGGTTCAGTCTGGAACTCTACTGCTCACTGTCCATGTCAGCCTGGGGTGGGGCTCCATCCACCTGGAACTCCAGGGCTTGCAGCTGCAACCTTTCTGGTCTCTTCCTGAGAGGGCAGTTAGGAGCACATCTCTCCACTCTGTGGCACCTCCAACATGGCTCCCCCTGCAGGTCAGCAGCGGTTTTCGGCTGTTTAGGTGGGTTGCTCCTAGTCACAACGACATCCATGCCTCTGGGCAATTCTGGATTGCTGGGACGTCGATCCCAGGGCCTCTTGGCAACCGGACATCCTCTCCAGCACATGTGCACTTTTAGACACCTGTTGCACCATTCTGGCTGTTTATCCTTGGCAGCCATCTTTTCTAACTTCTTCTCTGGACTCCCAGCCAGCAAGGCTGTTTGGATTGAGGTAAGTACATTATCCCCAGACTGTGGAAGCGGGTTGAAAATGGCCTTTATCGCCTCCTTTCTGCCTCCAACTCTGCATGGAGCTTCTCATTCTTCTTCCGGATGGTGGCAGTCAGCTGCTCAGACTCCTTCATAGAATGCATCAGCTGGGCAAGGAGTTCCTCCATGGCCAAGCAAAAAAATGTTCAGGCCAGCAACACAGTCTTTTAAACAGCACAGTCTCTCTATGCAGGTTTGTCCTCCTCTCTCCAATGAGAGCTCACCCCACAGAATTCAGCCTGTTTGCAGGTGTGTCTCTTTTAGCAGCACTGCTTCACAATCAGGCCTCCGGCCCTTTAAATCTTGCTGCAGAAGACTTTTGCACTTGCACCAATTCAGGCACAACTTCGTGCCAATACTGCGGCAAGTCAATTGTGCCAATTTGCCCAGGTTGTGCCAATTATGCCCGCATCCTCCACCATATGTGACACTCACATTTGTCCGGCCGTCATCTTGGACTGGCTCTGGAGGTTTTTCAGCTCTTGGATCACCGCTTCAGAAACGGAATGGCACAGGGCTTCAGTTTAAAACTGGCCTCAACCAGCTTTAGGCACAGGAATAGAGAACAAACAAAAACCTCAGACCGTCTGTCCCCCCGAAGGGGACATAATAAATATGTTTAAATACGTCAAAGGTCAATATAGAGATCTCTCCCAAGATTTATTTATACCCAGGACTGTATCTAGAACAAGGGGGCATCCTCTACGTCTTGAGGAATGAAAGTTTCTACATAAACATAGACAGGGATTCTTTACTGTTAGAGCAGTGGAACTCTCTGCCAGAGGAAGTTGTCATGGTGAACTCTATAACAGAGTTCCAAAAGGGTTTGGATGCATTTCGGGAGTGTAATAATATAACAAGTTATAATGACTAGGATTCTGGAGAAGGGTTGTTGATCCAGGGATTTTTCTGATTGCCAGATTGGAGACGGGAAGGACAATTGGCTTCTACCTCATTGGGGTTTTTTGCCTTCCTCTGGATCAACACTTTAGCACAACAGGCTGAACTGGATGGACGTCTTGTCTTTTTTCAGCCTTTCAAACTATGTAACCTTGGCCTCTCGCAGTTTACAGACTCTCCCTCCCACAAGAATGGGCACTCTCTTGATCTGGTCTTCTGTCGTCTATCATCAATTTCTAACCTCACTAATTCTCCTTATGCTCTCTCTGATCATAGCCTTATCTCTTTTACTATCAATAATTCTCAGCCTTCTCTGGACACACCTGCCCATCACACATTCCGAAATATCCGCTCCATTAACACCCAGGAACTCAGACACCATACAGTCCTCACTACCCCCAATCTCCTCCCTCTCCTGTCCTGACCTGGCTGTCACACAATACAATGAAACTCTCACAAATACCCTGGACACATTGGCACCGCACCACTAGAGTCAGACACCCACAGCCATGGCACACACCTCAGACTCGCCATCTGCAGCGATGTTCCAGGTGTGCTGAGCATCTGTGGAGAAAGTCAAAGCTACCTGCAGACTTTCTGCACTATAAATTCATGCTCAGGACTTACCACACTGCCCTTCACTGCGCCAAACAAAAATATTTCACCTCCCTCATCTCAACCTTGCACAACAACCCAAAATGCCTGTTTGACACTTTCCACTCCCTCCTCAGACCTAAAGCTCAGACGCTGGTCACTGACCTCTGTGCTGAAGACCTGGCCACTCACTTCAAAGACAAAATTGACAGTATCCGGCAAAACATCTCATCACAAACTCCAAGCAGCACACATCCTGTCCCTCCCCGCACGACCTCTAGTCTGCGCTCAGCTCGTGACCCAACAACAGAAGAAGAAGTATCCAGGCTTCTCCTGTCTGCTCGTCCCAACACCTGCTCTAGCGACCCCAGTCCCTCTCACCTTCTCCAGTCTATCTCTCCAGCCAGCTGTTACAATCTGTAACCTCTCTCTCTCCACTGGGATCTTTCCATCCTCCTTTAAACAGGCTACTATAACCCCCTTACTAAAAAAGCCCTCTCTGGACCCATCCTGCGCTGCCAACTACCGACCAGTCTTTAACCTTCCCTTCATCTCTAAACTCCTGGAACGCTTGGTCTACTCTCGCCTAATCCGCTATCTCTCTGCTAACTCCACGGAAACTGCTCTAGTTAAAGTCTCTAATGACCTCCACACTGCTAAATCTCAGGGCAAATACTCGTTGTTGGTTCTTCTGGATCTCTCTGCAGCATTTGACACTGTTGATCACCGTCTTCTCCTCAGCATGCTCAGCACCATTGGCCTCCAAGACACCGCTCATGCTTGGTTCTCTTCCTACCTCTCTGACCGCTTCTTTAGTGTCTCTTTTGCAAGTTCTACTTCTTCTCCTCTCCCTCTTGCTGTTGGGGTCCCTCAGGGGTCGGTTCTTGGTCCACTCCTCTTCTCAATCTATACAGCCCCCATTGGCCAAACCATCAGTAGATTTGGCTTCCAGTACCATCTCTATGCTGATGACACCCAATTATACACCTCTTCCCAAGACCTCACTCCCGCCCTGCTACAGAACACCAGTGACTGTCTGTCCGCTGTCTTTGACATCATGTCCTCTCTCTATCTCCAACTAAACCACACTAAAACTGAACTTCTTGTTTTTCCCCATCTACTAACCAACCCCCATCTGCTATTTCTCTCTCAGTGTGTGGCATCACCATAACACCTAGGCAGCAGGCCCGCTGTCTTGGGGTTATACTAGACTCTGATCTGTCCTTCACCCCATATATCCAATCCCTTGCCCGCTCCTATCACCTGCACCTCAAGAACATCTCCAGAATCCATTCTTTTCTCACTGTGGAAACAACTCAAACTCTCATTGTTGCTCTTATTCATTCTCTCTTGACTACTGTAACTCCCTGCTTATCGGTCTCCCTCTCTGTAAACTCTCCCCTCTCCCACCTGACCTGAATGCAGCAGCCAGACTTGTCTTTCTCTCCAGCCGCTATACTGATGCCTCTACCTTGTGTCACTTGCTGCACTGGTTGCCCATCCAGTACAGAATACAGCATAAACTAATTACTTACATCCAGGGCCGGGACAAGGCATTTTGGTGCCCTAGGCAAGTAAAGCCAATGGCGCCCCCCCCCCCCACCTCACTCCCCAAAAAATGCCCCCCCCCCCCAAACTAATTCCTCTCACCCCTGCGCCAGGTCCTGTCACTAATTTTCTGCATATTCCACATAGCTCCTGTCCATCTCCTCAGCAGTCACTGCACAATGACAAATTTGCTTTTTCAAAATCGCTCCCCTCCATATGACAGTGCAATACCCCTAAATAACAGTCACCGAATAATCCACCGATACATGGAGCAAATCTACCGGACGCATCATTGTTACTAAAAAACTCCTACAAAACCAAGGCCCAAAACTATTACTACTTAAGGATTAAATAATCCTGCCAGACCCTGACCGAACACGACCAACACATGTGACTATCAGCTGTACACAGGCTCTGATTTCATACACCACCGCCATACAGGGACCATATAGTGGTAGATACTAGTTGTATATAGGCTCTACAGAAATATAAGGAATTACACTGCAGTTACATTTAGTGACTCATCGGAGACATCATTTCTGATCAGCGTCGTTCACCTTCCCTTTTCTTCTCCATCCGGTTCACACCTTCATGCTGATTGCTCCCGGCCAATACTCGTCCCTGCAGATTTGGACACAAATATCTTAGAATCCTCACATTTCCAGTAACTCCTTAATTCTAGGTATATAAGTCCCCTCAGTTAGGCAGGTATACAGATATGCCCTCTCAGTCAGGCAGGTATATGTATATTGTCCCTTTAGACAGGTAGGTATATAAATATAGGGGCACTCAGGCAGGTATATAGATATATGGTCACTCTCAGGCAGGTATATAGATTAGGGTCACTCTCAGGCAGGTATATAGACATAGGGTCACTCTCAGGCAGGTATATAGACATAGGGTCACTCTCAGGCAGGTATATAGATATAGGGGCACTCAGGCAGGTATATCGATATAGGGTCACTCTCAGGCAGGTATATTGATATGGGGACTCGGGAGGTTATATAATATGGGGCTCAGCGGTATATAGGGGCACACAGGCAGGTTAAGTAGGGGCCCCGGGGAGGAATGGGGGCTAGGCAGGCAATATGGGCTCAAGCAGCCGTTAGGGGCTCGGGCAGGCGTAGGGGGGCCCACAGGCAGGCTTTGGGGGCCCCACGGGCAGGCTTTGGGGGGAACGGCGGGTAGGGGACCACGGGGCAGGCTTATGGGGCCACGGCAGGCTTTTGGGGGCCCAAAGGGCAGGCGTATGGGGGCCACGGCAGGGTAGGGGTGCTCAGGAGGGTTGGGGATACGGGCGGGTAGGGGGCCACATCCTTTTTTGGGAGGAGTTGATGCAGAGAAAGGGCCCCAAAGCCATTCAGAATAAAACTATTTCCCTTTATTTTTTCCTTGGTAAAACTGCAAAACCCAAAAAAATGGCCATACCCTAAAAATGCAATGGCCAATAAAGGCCGACGCGTTTCAGGGCTAAGCCCTTAGCATGAACATGTATCCAAAAAAAACATTATATACATGTTTAAAAAAGTTATTCTTACCTGTATACGCCGGCGAACACGCCGATACAACCCCGGAAAATCCCCTGAGGCCCGGAAACGAGTCACGGCCCTGCGCAAAAAGGGAAACAAAAAAGAATTGGGGGAAAGGGGAAATTCTTGAGCTGCGCAATTCAACGCAGGCCCGGGGAACAAATGTATGGTGGAGACCTTTACAATGTTAATAAACCCGTAAAAAAGAAGGAGGGGTGTAGCTGGGGGATACGGATAAAAAGCAAATGGCCATAAACTAAATGTAATATTACAAAACTGCCCTATTAAAATAAAAAAATATTGTATTCATTTTTTGTTTTTAAATTTTATTCGCTGGTCATCAAAATAAAACGGGTTTTCCCCTTCTTGGGTTTTAAAACCTTTTGGGAAAAGGGAAGAACTAAAGTGAGAATCCAATAAGCTTCTCTGTCCGCAATAAACTTTCCAAATCGCCACCTCAAAAAGGTTTAAATATTTTTTAAATCCCTATAATATTCAAATTTTTTTTTGATTTTTTTTTTATGTAATCTCACAATGTTGGGGAGAGATGATCTTTTTTGGATTGCAGTACTAGTTATGTCATTGACTGTTCCAAAAATGGGGTTTTTGATTTAAAAGGATAGTACTTCCCCATATTGTAGAGGGCAGATGGTACAAGTGGAAAATACACAACATGCTTGGAATTGCAATTGATAAATTTGTTTACTGTTATTTGCGGTTATTAATACTGTTATAAAATTCTTAGTTTTGGAAAAATTGGGCATGTTCGCATTTTTTTAGAACCACTTTTTAAAGAAACCCTTCTGGGCCAACCATGTGGCTCCTGCCCACTAAGGTGAATGGCTGGGAGAAAGAAGGTTTCCTAAAGTTTTTTGGTTTTCTGGAATTTTCTAAAACCCCTTCCAACACAGATTTAAAACCCAAAGACTTTAGGAAACCTCTGCCTCTACATAGTGGGAATTACTTTCCGTAGACCCCCAAAACCGTTTTTTGGGAACATTAAATGAATAATAGTATGCAATCAAAAAAGATCTAGTTCCCCCAACATTTTGGAGATGTAAAAACAAAAATACAAAGGTTTGAATTTTATAGGCATTGAAAAAATCATAAACCTTTTAGAGGTGGCGTTTTGGAATTTTTTTGCGGGAAAAAGAAGCTTTTGGATTCTACTTTAGATACTTCCTTTCCAAAAGGGTTTTTTAAACCTAAAAAGGGGAAACCTGTTTTCCATTGATGTCCCAGCGAAAAAAAATTAAATACAAACAAATAAAAAGCAATATTTTATATTTAATAGGGGGAGTTTTTAATATTTCATTCATGTTTTTTGGGGGATTTGCTTTGTTCCGTGATCCCCCACTTAAACCCCCAGTCCTTCCCTTTGTTTTCGGTTGATTTTCATTGTTAAAGGTTTCCACCATACGTTTTTCGCCCCGGGTCCTGCGCTTGTATAGCGCATGCTCAAGAATTTGCCCTTACCCACTTTTTATTTTTTTTCCCTTTTTTTCGCGGTCCGTGACTCAGTTCCGGACCCCGCGGTTCCGGGAAATTTTTATCGGCGTGTTCGCTCGGCGTATCACAGGTAAGAATAAATTTTTTAACATTGTATATAAATGTTTTTTTTAGTGAATTTGCTATGCGGGGTTTAGCGCCTGAAAGCGTCGGGTTTTTATTGGCCATTGCATTTTTTTGTATGGCCCCTTTTTTGGATTAGTCATGTTTTTCCAAGGATACCAAAAAAGGAATTTTGTTTTTATTCTGAATGGGTTTGGGTCCCTTTCTACTGCACAATCCTCCCCAAAAAAGGACTTTCTCAACTTTCTCCAAATGGGGTGCAGTTGGTGACCGCCTATTATTGGCAAGTTGGGTGAGCTGGCATAACGTTTACACTTTTTTTTTATGTATGGGGGGCAGGCAGGCTATGGGGCCCCAAAGGAGGCTTGGGGCCCCAGGCAGGCGTATAGGGGCCCACGCGCAGGGGTATAGGGGCCGGAGGCGTATGGGGGGCTCCGGTGGGTAAAAGGGGCCACAGGCAGGGTAAGTGGCCAAGGCAGCGTATGGGGGGCCCAGGCAGGGTATTGGGGCTCAGGTAGGCGTTGGGGGCTCGGCAGGCATATGGGGCCACGGCAGGCGTATGGGGGGCCACAGGCAGGTGTATGGGGGGCCACAGCAGCTATTGGGGCACAGGCAGGCGTTTTGGGGGCCCCCCAGGCGGCGTATGGGCCACAGGCAGGGATATAGGGGCTACAGGCAGGTTATTGGGGCCCCGGCGGCGTATGGGGGGCCACAGGAGGCATATGGGGCCACAGGCGGTAGGGGCCAAGGAGGCATATTGGGGGTAAAGGGGAGGGTAAGGGCCACAGGCAGGGATGGGGGCCAAAAGGCAGGGATTAGGGGCCTCAGGGAGTGTAGGGGGGGACAGGCAGGCTTTTGGGGCACAGGCAGGATATAGGGCCACAGGCAGGGGTATGGGGGCCACAGGGAGGCATTAAGGGGGACAGGCAGGTATAAGGGGGGCCCCAAGCAGGTATAAGGGGGACAGGCAGGTAATAGGGCCCCAAAAAAGGCAGGCAAAGGGGGCCACGGGAGGCATAAGGGGCAAGGCAGGGTAAGGGGGCCACAGGCAGGCATATAGGGGGCCCCAAAGGGAGGGGTATGGGGGCACAGGCAGGCTATAGGGGACAGGCAGGTTTAGGGGCCACAACGGCCTATGGGGGGGCCCAGGCGGCTTTTGGGCACAGGCAGATATATAGGGGGCCCTAGGCAGGCGTTTTTTGGCGGCCACGGCAGGCATATAGGGGCAGCAGGGCCCTTTAAAAAAAACTTCATACTTACCTCTTCCCGGGCGCGCGCGTCCCTTTCCCGGGCCCCCCTCCCGCTCGGGAGTTCCTCCGGGAGTTCCCCGGGCGGACGGCTCGACGCGGGGCGCACGAGGGGTTTAGGCACCCCGCGATGACATCACTTATCGCGACGCGCCAGCTGAGGCAGGGGCCGCGGCGGGTCCTCACTGTGTCGGCCCCGCTGTTCGGGCCCCGCGGCTTACCCGGAGGATTCCCGCGTCCTCCGTGGCGGGTCGACACTTCCGGGCAGGGAGCGCTCGTTTCTGTCCGCAGAAGGGTCAAAAAGACCGCCGGGCTTCAGGCCCCATGCAGCCGGCCTTGAGCCCGGCGAGGTTTTGGGGGCCCCCCCTGCCCCCTTAGGTAGGAGAGGTAAACCCCCAAATCCCCCACCTCCCCCCCGCCTTTTTCCCCCGTCGTCCCGCCCTGCTTTTTTACCCCTTTAAAAATTCCACGGCTGCTCTCCATACATCTCTCCCCCACTCTGTCTACCACCCTGCCCCCCTCGCCCCGCTCACCCTGGACATCAAAAATCAGACCACAATATCCGCCTCCAGCCCCCTTCAAGATTTTGCAGGGGCTGCACCCCTTCTCTGGGGTACTAAAAACGTACCATGGCACAATCCTAGCCTTGCAGTTTTAAGAGTGTCCTAAAAATTTTTTTTCTTAGGCAGGCCTACCAAAACCCCCCCAAATTTTAACCCCCACCTTTATCACACCTTTCTGTCCTCCTAAAATAGGGACTCATAGGCACTTATTGTATATGATGTATTCTGGTGGCAGGTTCACCCCAATTTTTTTGTTTAACCCCCCTTTTTAAAAAATGGCGGGCATTGCAAATTTAGCCCTTTTCCCCTTTGTCTCCCCAGGCACCTCATTGATTGTAAGCTTTGCGAAGCAGGGGCCCCTCACTACCTTGTGTTCTCACCGGTAGTAGCTTTCACTTTGTAATGTCTGGATTGTTTGTCTGTAATTATACCCCGCCTACATTGTAAAGTGCTGCTGATTTGTTGGCGCCTTTATAATAAAGATGTTATTATTATTATAACTATGTAACTACACAACTGATATAGACTCCGCCTATCAGTGGTCTGGATCTACCATCCAGACCCACAAAACACGGTATCTTCACCGTACACTTTTAGGCTTCCCTCAAGCCTCTGGGGGGCCAGAGCCTCTCTGCAGCTCCACTGCCGTTCCTCACTGCATGTAGCAGACCACGCCCCCAGAACCCCTGTAGAAGCAGGCTTCTTATAGACATCCATGTATTGGCCAAAAACTTGGCCTGGAGCGTGGGAACGGCCTCCCACCCAACGCTATGACCGTCCCAGGAAAGGCAAACCGATCAACTAGTCGCATAGCAAGCCCATACTAACACATGTGTCAGTAACCTAGGGTTTACTGACGCTAAAATGGTTGCCTTCCCCCTCCGAAACCAAGTTTTCGGTGGCACGTCTGCAGCAGTTCTCTTACTGTACGCCACCAAGTGGCAGAACCCTGTGACTGCCTACGGTCGCTCTGCCACAGCTGATACATGTAGAGCTACAAAGAGTTACTTTTTTCACTTATTGGGGTGAATAGTGATGAGCGATTACATTGACTATCGTCATCGGGTCGATAGTCGATATCGGCAATAGTCGATATCGCAATAAATATCGTAGTCGATAATAGATTAATCGCCGTTGACAATTAAAAGTCTGAATGGGAGAGGAAACAAACCTTCATTCTTACACCCTAAACAGGGATGAGAGAAGCTGGAATTAATTAACATCCACAAACAGCAAAACTTGCATAGGTGGTAAATCTTAGGCCAACACCAATTAGGTTATAAAAGCCACAGAAAACGAAATACACACATTCACTATCCCGTCCTTGCACACAGCATGACCCGAAACCTGGCTTGACCCACAAATTAAAAAGTGTCCAGAAGGAAGTTTGATTTGAACCATCATTGTACTTGAACGTATGGACATTGAATATCCCTGTCCTGGAACGCAGCATGGCCCCAAACTGCATGACCCAAACTGGACATTATCTATATCTGTTCTGTTCAGCCAGTATGACATTAAACCTGTCTGACCCACAGATTAAAAAGGCTGGGAAAAAGGAGTCTTTCAACCACCATTTTAGTGAAAACTGGACTTTGACTATACCTGTCCTGGTCTCGTATGCCATTAAAACTGTCTGACCACAGATTAAAAAATGCTGGGAAAAGGAGGTCTTTGATCAACATTTTTGTTTCACTGACATTGACTATTATTTTCCTGTACGCAGAAATACCATGTGAACCTGTTTGACCACGATCACAAAGTGGCACTCGCTCTTTTTGTACAGTGACTGTTCAGTTATATATTTTTTGGTAACTGACATTTGTTTACAGAATTTATTTAGGGAAGTTTATTTATTGTTTTTACAATTTTTTTTAAATTTTGCTCTTTTTTTCAAGTGTGATAAACATACAACATACACCCTCCCTGCAGTTTTTTAAAGGTATTTTTTACACGATGTTGTAGATGTGTTAATTCGTCCGCACATCCAGAGAATAACCAAATGTCCCTAATCATCCCCATAACACTTTCTTATTTGAGAAGAACATTTGCCCTCCTGGCTTGAGAGTCGATTCAGCCAATCATTCAATGGTTTCATTTGTCTCCAAATCTTCTTTCGTGATTAGGGACAGGACTCCTCTGAGATCAAATGATGCAACCCCATAGTGGACTTCACGAGCCCCAGGAAAATTTTAAGCCTCAAATTGTGCAATTATGTCCAGCCTGGGGCCCTTTTTGACATACTTAACCTCACAGAAATCTACTTTTTCAAAATACTGATTTTTTAGAGAAATTTGAAGCTCTCCTGATAGCCCTAAACGGTCGAGAGCAGTGCTGCAGTCAGCCATTCTGTTAACACGTCTAGGGCCAGCTGCCAGAGCCAGAGTCTTACAGTGGGGTGCGGTGAGAGACCAAGGCTAGGTCTGTTCATTCTTTTAACACGCAGGTTCAGCTGCCAGGGCGGAGTTACAGTGGGTACGGTTTGAGAGTGAGAGACCAGTGGCTGGATGTCCGTCTTCTATTAAACACAGTAAAAAATGCCTTATGACGCCCAGATACGAAAAACAGTAGTGCTGATGCGAGTTGTGGAAGCGGAAGTGTGGGTAAGACCTCCAGCTTCCTCAGTACACAGTCCAAGACTTGGGTAGCGCTTGCCCTCGTATGAGTGCGGACAATTGAGCTTCACTTGGAAATTACTGGTGTGGTGTTAAACGCTCTGTTCCACCCAGTTGCGCATTTTCTTGGCATTCTTTTTCTCATTTTACTCAACGTGCTGGAGGAAATTGTCTATGTTCTTTGTTCTCTGTCCGTGCTGCTCTATAATCCATGTCCTCTGAATAACCTACATCTGTAAGTCAGTCCTGTACCTCCTTGTACTCTAGTCAGAGGAATTTTTTTACCAAGCTATTTTTGTACATGCAAGTTTTAGTAGTTTAATTAATTGAAAAAACACATTTTTAAAAATCGATGGAATCCCACCATGTATTAGTTTCTCTTTTATATTGTATTAAATGGGTTCTTGTGTCTTCCACTACAAGGTATTGGCTAGTATGGTTAAAGGATCTGCAAAAACAAGTCATTTTGCTATATGTGTCCTTTTTCTGTGTCCTACCTATTCCTGTTTCTGACAGCACCATCACCTTGAGCACTCTAGACAATTGTGAAGAACAAATGTATGTAGAAACAACATTTTTTTTACAATTAGGACCTTGTGGTTAGCTGCTTTCACAGCAAATGCCCCGCAAAATTCAAAACATAAACCATGAGCCACTTTTGACAATTGTGGAAGAGCAATGTCTGTTAGAACAACATTTTTTTTTTATAATAGGACCCTGTAGTATAGCTGATGTCCAGCAAAATGCCCCACCAAAATCAAAAACATGCACCTTGAGCCACTTCTTGACAATTGTGAAGGAACAAATGTCTGTTAAAAAACAAATTTTTTTTAGATGGTAGGACCTGTAGTATTGCTGCATTTATAGAGCATGACCCAAAAATTATTAAAAATGGACTTCTAGCCACTATTAAAAATTGTGCAGGGAGATATGCCATTAAAGCCACATTTCTGTTTCCAAAGGACCTGATTATTGCTGTTTCTCACAGCAAATGACCCCAAAAAAATACTTAAAAAATGACGTGCTTAGCCACTGTATTTAAAAATTGTGAGGGGAAAAAATTGCCACTTAGAAGCCACATTTCTGTTCCAAAAGACATGATTATAGCTCGTATGCACTAGAAACATGACCCCAAAAATTATAAATATGGACTTCTCAGCACTATTCAAAATTGTGATGGAGAAATGGCACTTATAAGCCTCATTTCTGTTCAAAGGACCATAATTTATAGCTGTATCCTCACAGCAACATGACCTCAAAAACCATTGAACAAATGCGAGAAAACTTCTAAGATAAAGTGAGGTAATTGGAATACGGTGTTGTCATGAACTTTGCTGTCTTTTACAGTCTCAACACAGCAAAAACCAGCAACACTGTTAAACTGTTGGGAAAATAAAATAAAAATTGCAGTAAGAAATATCATTTTAAAAAAAAGTTTTCAAGAGCCATTTCTGTTGAAGAGGAATGTGAAGTAGAAAGGCAACTAATCAGTGACTCTCGGCAATTGGGGGCCACAAACTCATCTGAGATCCATGCCTGATTCATCTTGATGGAAAGTCAAAATGATCCTGGAGAAGCCGGGATGGTTTTGTCAGTATTAACTCCTCCAGCTGTGCTGAAGGTGCCGCTCAGATATGACGCTGGCTGCTTGGGCCAGGACAACACCTCTATGGCGTGGCGAGCGAGCTCGGGCCATTCGTCCATTTTGGATAACCCAGAAGTCTATTGGGTCGGAAACATCCAAAAAATCGGGTGTTGAGACGCAGATCGTCGTGCACCATGATCTTAACTGGTTCTCTGTGTGTTGGATGTGTGCCATGCGTTGCATGCGTTGGTGAGGTGGTAAATAAAGATTGCCTGAGGTCACCCCATTAGGCTTCTTCACTGCCTGTGCTGCCGCTACGGGCTATTGGCACTCTTATGCTGTTCACGTCGCTGATGTTGTTCACCGTGACATTTGAGAACGTGAAGCAGACGCAACAGATGTCTCAGTTGTGATCAATCTGCTAAAGGTCTCCATTTCTGCATTTTACTCTCTATTTGGGTAGGTGGATGTGAAAGTGCTGAGTTTGTTTTGTACCGGGGATCCAGGAGGGTTGCCTACCAGTAACTGTTTTTCATTTTGATGCCTTAATAATTCGAGGATCATGTGTTGGAGGAAATGGAGCATCCAGCACTCATGTGAGAGATGGAGCCTTGATTTTCCCAAGCCTCTGGCGTCGAGGGGCACTAGCAAAACTGTCTTCCTCATCTTTCCTCCTCCGCCTCAAATTCGCCGGCCAAACCTCTTTCCAAAGGCTGGGACGTCTAGTTACGTCGGATGTCTCGTGGGGGGTTTTTTGTCTAGGAATACCTCCTCCTCCTCCTCCTCCGCTTCCTCCGGCAACAGCTTCAAACACAGCCTGACTTGCCTGAGATGATGCACCATGAAGGCTGATGCGCCACCTTGCATAGCTGGACCCCGAACCAGCCTTGCTAATGAAGACAGGACAAAATTGAGGAAAACTGTCGGGCCTTGTGGATGCGGTCGGACGAGTGTGGCTCCGTGTCCACATTCTGTGTCCGTCCTCCCTCTCTCAGTGCTGGCAGGACTGTTGTTTCAGAGTGTCAACGATCGTCTCCAGAACATACATCACCTCAATGCTCATGCTGAAAGGGCACGTCGCATGACCATTTTGGTGGTTCTTCAAAACTGGCAAGGTGGTTGCAGAGCTCTTTCACTGCCTCCACTTCTCGGTGGTCAACACCCGAGCTCGCACCGTCAATGGCAGCATTGCGCTGCTGCCACACTAGCTGGAGATGTGGCGGGTGGTAATTCCAGCGTGTTGCCACGTTAACAATGAGTCGGTTGATGGGGAGGTCCGACCTGACGATGCACGAAGCCAGGCGGGACGAAGCAGGGTGGAACGGCGGTAAGGTTAGGTGGGGGTAAGTGCGAACTCAGGACCTCGAAGCCTTCACTCAAACCAGGCAGTCCAGAAAAACCCGGGTTTGCTCTTTAGGAATTTTCTGGACAACAAGGTTCAAGGAACAATTGTGCAGGCAAGGGGATGTGCCTCCAGCCTACCGTTTTAAGGGCAGACAGCAGATTTCGCCCGTTATCGCCACACCACTTTGCCTGGCACAAGGTTACTTGTCACCCAGCCAGCGCTAGGTCCGTTGCAGAGAGCCGTCTCAGCTCCTGGACCTGTGGGTGGACGGTCTCCAAGACAAGAGTAATTTCAACACGGGCCTGGTTTCTCTGGACACGTGATGCCACCAGAGGTCCTTGGGTGATGAAAGAGCCCTGTCCACCATCCCTGCGGTTTTTGATGAGCGTTGCGCCGAGCACTGAGAGCCACCGTCAACACAGAGACACACCCAGCCTCACCAGTGAGCTGAGTCACAGAGATATAGCGCATTGGCCGTGGCTTACTTGTCCGTGTGTCGGTGGTCAGATGGACTTTTCCGAGACACAGATGCAGGACAACGCGCTTGAAATTTTAGATGACACTGTGGCTGGCCAAGGCGAGGGTAGGCTTTTCTGGCAAAGAAATGCCTGCTCGGCATTGGTATTGGACTGGGCAGGCAAGGGCCATGATGTGGCGGAACCAGTCTGTGTCCACCAGACGGAAGGCAATCATTTACATGGCCGAAAGCTGGCATGCGACATTCTGGTCTTTTGGCTTTGGGATGGTTGGGTAAGGGTTTCTTCTGCTCCCAAACTGGAAGACGAAGATGGACTGCTAGACTGGCCGCTGTACGGCGTTGCAGGGTCGCCAATGGCGGGATGGTGAAGGGGTATGATGGGATCTCTGGTGGTGGATGATGGTACTCGGGAGTCGGTGGAAAGGGTGGGGCTGAAGCGAGTTGATCCCTGATCATGACTCGGAGAGAGAGACATGGGCTGTCTGAGGAACGCTTGGTGGTGGCGGAGGAGGAGGAGGCGGGGGAGACAGAGGGTGATGACAGTGGTTGGAGGCCCAGCGTCGGTCTGGCCTTTTTGGCCAAGTGTTGCTCATTTAACTTATGCATTCGCTGTATGTGGACTATGACATGTTTGGTGGTGGTTTAAACACCGAAGATTCTTGCTATACTTATTGTGTTGTACGACAAAATGCGGCATATGACATCGCTGGGTGAATCAAGAGGCTTGCTTCAAAGAAGGCCCAGGCTTGAGTGTGTCCTGATCCTTTTTGACGGCTGATTAAGCGAGGAAGCGGGGTTTCCGCTGACCGTGGCTGGGCGGGAGAATCATTTCAGCAGGGATTCTGCGACCGCCCTCTCCCTTTTTGAGGCGGGGGGGACCCGTACTGACACTACCCATCGTCTTACCCTCGTCCGTGATGAGCGCATCGCAAGCAAATTCTGCTGAAAAGACCACGTTTGGATCCGCAATGTCGTCATCATCATCTTCATCACAGGCTGACTTGGTTGTCCTGTTATTCTGCATCCAGGAGCTGCGGCTACAAGCAAGAGGGACTGCAAGGCGTTGCCGATCGCCGGAGATTTTTGCCGAATTGACCAGCTTCCTTCTCCTCATCTGATGGCTTCAGTAAATGGGCGTCAGGAGCAGAGAAAAATAATCTTCTTCGGCATCTGATTCTTTTAACATGCCTTCTGACCCCAACCGCATTTTGTCATCAAAGAGGTCTTCAGTAAATGGATATATCCACAGATGGTGGGTACAAGATTCGTTGACATTTGGGCTGATTCATGTTGCGGATGCTGTGATGCTGATGGACGACATTTGTGGCCGGGACTGCTGAGGACGAGGAGGTAAGATGTGGATGCATGGTTGCATTAACCACTGAAGAACAGGATTGGCGACGCTGTTCGTTACTGAGATTCACAGGGACCTGACCTAGCGATGACTGGCTGAACGACCTGCAATGACGATCGCTGGGCATGCGTGTTGCTCGCCAGCAGCACTGGATAGAAGCACCTTCTTTTTACCTCTACCTTCCATGTCCTACCCCTCTCTTTTGCTCGCTTCTTACCACCTGAATTTCGCTCCATGTTCAGAAAGAAGATTAACTTTTTGAGAAGGTATGGAAAGAGTTTTGAACGTCTCGTATTAAAGACGGCAAATCACAGCTATTCTCAAATCCCTCAAATCAAAACAAATTGCTGGATTGGAAATTAAGTGCCTAGGTACCTCTATCAACAAAGCTTGATTGACAAAAAGTGAAAAAAACACATGTGTTAATTGTTTAGGATTTTTAAACGGTATTTTTGGCACCTATCATGTTTCACCTGTGGGACTACAAAATTGCTTGGTAATTCAAATTTAACTGCAAGGTGGCTGTTCTATGAACAAAGGCTGGCCTGCGCCAAGTGAAAAAAAAAACACGTATCTGAAATGTATATGGGATAATAAAAGTATTTTTTGGCAACGATCAGTCACCGTGGTGACTAACAAAATTGCTGTATTCCAAATTTAACTGCAAAGCATGCTCTATGAACAAAGCTTGACTGACAAAAAGGTGAAAAAATAACTATCTGAAATGTATACGGATAATAACGGTTATTTTTGGCCTGTTCAATGCACTGTGGTGACTACAAAAAATTTGGGGGCCTGTTTGCAAATTTAACTGCAAAGTAGCTCTATTAACAAGCTTGGATGACCAAAAGTGAAAAAAAACACCCCTGTCTGAAATGTATACGGGATATAAAAGGTATTATTTGGCACCTATCAGTACACACTGTGGTGTACTACAAAGTTGCTGGAGTCAAATTTAACTGCATGGTGCTCTATTCAACAAGCTGGCCTGCGCCAAAGTGAAAAAAAACACGTATCTGAAATGTTACGGAGAAAATAAAAGGTATTTTTTGGCACTATTCAATTCTCCTGTGGTGGACTACAAAATTTGCTGTATTCAAATTTAACTGCAAAGTAATCTGATGAACAAAGCTTGACCTGGACCTGCAAGTCGAAAAAAACACCTGTCTGTAAATGTATACGGATATAAAAGGTATTTTGGCCACCTAACAGTAACCTGTGGGTGACTACAAAGTTGCTGGATTCAAATTTAAACTGCAAGGTGGCTCTATCAACAATGCTTGACTGCCAAAAGTGTAAAAACCTGTCTGAAATGTATTCGGATAATAAACGGTTATTTTGGCCACATATCATTCACCTGTGGTGACTACAAAATTGCTTGTATTCAAATTTCTAACTGCAAAGTAGCTCTATCAACAAAGCTTGACTGACCAAAAGTGAAAAAAAAAAACACCTGTCTGAAATGTATACGGATAATAACAGTATTTTTGGCACCCTATTCAGTACACTGTGGTGACTACAAAGTTGTTGGATTCAAATTTAACTGCAAGTTGGTCTATCAACAAAGGCTGGCCTGGCCCCAAAGTGTAAAAAAAACACATCTGAAATATAGACGGGATAATAAACGGGATTTTTGGGCACCTATCAAATCAACTGTGGTGTACAATTGCGTATTCAAATTAACTGCATAGTTAGCTCTATCAACAAAGCTTGAGCTGACCAAAAGTGAAAAAAAAACACCCTGTCTGAAATGTGATACGGATAATAAAACTTTATTTTTGGCACCTATCAATTCACCTGTGGTGACTACTAAATTGCTGATATTCATATTTAAACTGCAAAGTAGCTATATCAACAAAGCTTGACTGACCAAAGTGAAAAAAAATCATGGGTCTGACTGTATACGGCTAATAAACGGTATTTTTGGCACCTGATCAGTACACCTGTGGTGACTACCAAAGTTGCTGGATCACATTTAACTGCAAGGTGGCTCTATCAACCAAAGCTGGCCTGCGCCCAATAGTGAAAAAAAAACACATATCTGAAAATATACGGGATAATAAAAAGGTATTTTTTGGCAACCTATCAATTCTCCTGTGGTGACTACAAAATTGCTGTATTCAATTTTTAACTGCAAGAGTAGCTCTTTCAACAAAGCTTGACTGTGACCAAAAGTGAAAAAAAAACAGCTGTTTTTTTCTGAAATGTATACGGATAATAACGGTATTTTTTGGCACTATCAATTCACCTTGTGGTGACTATACAAAAATTGTTTTGTATTCAAATTTAAAACTGCATAGTAGCTCTATCAACAAAGCTTGACTGACCAAAGTGAAAAAAACACCTGTCCCGAAATGTATACCGGATAATAAAAGGTATTTTGCACTATCAGTAAACCTGTGGTGACTAAAAAGTTGCTGGATTCAAATTTAACTGCAAGGTTGTCTATTCAACAAAGCTGGCCTGCGCAAAAGTGAAAAAAATCAGTATCTGAAATGTATAGGATAATAAAGGATTTGTGGCACTCTTCACATGTGGTGACTACAAATTGCTGGATTCAAATTTAACTGGCAAGGATGGCTATATCAACAAAGCTGGATGGGCAAAATTGA
Organism: Phyllomedusa bahiana; assembly: GCA_025379985.1. Classification (NCBI taxonomy): domain Eukaryota; kingdom Metazoa; phylum Chordata; class Amphibia; order Anura; family Hylidae; genus Phyllomedusa; species Phyllomedusa bahiana. The sequence goes on along the minus strand of JAODAL010011186.1, from coordinate 77,911 downwards.
AAAAAGAAACACCTATCTGAAATGTATACTGATAATAAAGTGGAGTTTTGCACCTAACAAATAGACCTGCAGTTCTAGATAAGATCTGTATTCCTAATATAGACAATGCTATGTCTAAACTAAAAGTTTTGGCTTGTAACAATATCCTTTATTAGAGCTTGTCTGTGCTGCCATTGGGCCCCCAACAACCCTCGCTTCCCGCCGTGACTTTACAGCGGGTAGATGCTTCCTCTTATATTCTTGCTTAACTACTAAAATCTCAAATCTCTGATGCTAACTAAGTTCTAAGGACCACAGTAAAAGTAGAGCTGTCTCTGTGAAAAAATAGATTAATTTCGCTGAGCTGTTTGCTGAGCTGTTTGGCAGAGGCAGAGGCGCACTTCCTACTGCTATGAGACGTGACACACACTGATCATGAACAGGATGGGCTGTTCTATGTAAAACGAGGTCATGTGATTTTTCCAGCCAATCGCAACCATCACTTCCAGTCATGACGTCGCACACACATTCTCCCTGCTCTATTCTGTAAGATGATTTGTGGCCGCCAAAATGGACAGGAAGCGCCGTAAATGGCGCGATTATTAATAGAATTATGCACAGATTTTAACCTAAAATTATCGCCGTGATCTAAAAAATCCGATCAACGTAAATACCGTGCCGATTTCAACTTTGTCGATAATAATCGCTCAACACTAGTGGTGAACTATCTTTGAAGTGCAGTGTGTGTATTTCTCACATTTCTCTATTACAGGCAGGTTATTATTTTGGGATATTGTTCGCTGTGCCAAAGAGTTCCTTTTTTCACTTATAAAGTGGGTATATGTAGAATCTGTGGGCAGAAAGTGAAGCGTGGCCAGGGACTTAATGTTGGCACCACAGCCCTGCATCAACTTATGCAGCGTCACCAATCCGTGGCCTGGGAGAAATGTGTCTCAGATGTGGTGGTCCATCCTGCCGCAGCAACAGCACCTAGTGGCACGTATCCCATTTCAGGCAGTCAGAGCTCCACCACCTCTGCCAAAGGGTGCTGTCTGTCTTTCCCATCATCTACCCGTCCAGATGCTCCTGCTTCTCGCCACTCATTGAGCCATCGGTCGTTCACCGAGTTGAGTATGCGTCCAGCCATTCTACGGTGCAGAAGCTGACCGTGCCCCTGTCCAAGTTGGTGGTACTGCAGTCCCTCCTTTTACAAGTGGTGGACTCTGCACCGTTCAGAGAACTGATGGCTTGTGCCGAGCCGAGGTGGAGAGTTAGTGAGAGAGAACTCGCTTGTCCACCCGAAATGTGGATAGACTCACCTTTGTTAAAATGAATCAGGCGTGGATCAGCCAGGATTTCCACACACCAATGCCTGATGCATCAGATTAGATCAGCCATGCGCCTCACGCAAACTTTGACTAATGAGTCTGGATTCTTCTGGCTACCTGCCTCAGCTACTATTCTGATGCTTCCACTCGCCTGATGCCACACATTTGCTGCCAGCTGCTCCTTCTACCACCATCTTTACCAGGGACTCGTATTTTCACCCATCTCCCCAATCTTCAATGGACCATTACTTAGCCTTCTGATGCTGCTGCCACCTCACCACTCAGGTCTCCTCATTCTGCTGCTGCTGCTTTCACCTCTAGGTTATGTCACTATGTCACTCTCTGGCTTAATGCTGCTGCCGCCGCCACCTCCTTATGTCACCTAGCTGCCGCCACTTCAAAATTATGTAATTGTGCCACTCTACGGCCTGATGTTGCTGTTGCCGCCACCTCAACACTGTTTAATTGTGCCACTCTGTTACCTACTCATTCTGCTGCCACCTCCACAATCTGTCATTGTGCCACTCTGTAAACTACTAATGCTGCTGCCAACTGACCACTCTCTCACTCGACCACCTTGTGGTTTCCTAATGCTGTTTCCACCGTCCACCACTCTGATGTTGGCACTATGTTTGGTTTTCCCCTTCTTTTAATCTGTCAGAAGGAATGAAAAGGACAAAGACAACCGATTATGTCTTGGGAGAAGCCATAAGGCCAGTATGACATTTTCCTTTGTTTGCATCTGGATTGTCTGATGATTAGGTAGCCAAAAGCAGGAGTGGATACAAAACACAGAAGACATGCAAATATTCCATTTAGTTATTATCTCTTTTTTGGATCAACTGCTGTTTCTTTTTGGCTTTAGTAATACTGATGGATTACTGATCGATTGAAAGCGGAAACTGAAGGATCGAAGGAAGGGCAAAATGATCAGTGACATCAATGCAAAATTACTGCCGACACCCTCTCCACTATTTTGGGGGGGAGCTCTACATGTATCGGCATTTAACAGAATAACCACAATAAGTGAAAAAATTAACTCTATGCCACAGATAGCAATATCCCAACAGCAGTATTTTGCAGAGTGTAATCTAGTGCTGCTACAGAGAGATGCTTGTGCATACGAGACACAGTGACAAGTTGTAGAATTTAACATGGCTGCCCTATATATAGGGCTGTGACCTCACAGAAGCTGGCTGGCTGCTGATTGGCTGCCTATCTGCACAGGTCATTGAGGGTGTTCCTTTCTTACCCCATGTTCTTTGCCCCATGTCACGCCATGTGCTCGCGGCAATTTTAGATTCGTTACCACGAATCCCCATGAACTTCGGGTTCGTTCAGAATCAAATTTTTTCTGAAATTCTAAACGAATTCCACTTCGTTGGAATAGATTCACTCATCTCTAGTAGCAAAGCCTATAAATAAAAAAAATAAATAAAAACATTAAACAGGATACACAGATGCACAGTGGTCTTCTGGGTATCTTTTGTGTTTCATATTGTATATCTTAACTGTGAAGTCAAATGGATTTAATTTTCATTAAGATGAGAACTTGCAAGTAAGGATTATCCAAAAGTGTAAGGTTTTTGCCCAGACAGACCACTCTTAAAAGGTTTTCTAAGATTTTTGGAAAACTCCTTACAGCCTGGAATTGTTCTAAAATAAGAAATTAACTCTGTACTAACGTGTGCCACCTCCACCTTTCCAGTGCTGCCAGACCTCAAGTGTCCCCTGTTGTTCAATTAGCAGTGATATTGCTAAGCAGTTTGAACTTGCATGTAAGGCTCTTCAATGCTGGGGCCAGCATTTGCTTACGTGACCATGGGTCAATGAATGGGATGTTGCTGGTTAACAACTGGTGGGGGACACCAGCGCTCCGGTAGCACTGGAACAGTGGCAGGACAGGTTAGTAGAGATTTATTCTTTATTTTTTTTTATTTTAAAACTGTTCCAGACTATAGAGGGTGCAAGCTATATGCCATTATACGGAGAAACCTCTCTAAATAACTTACTCATGTTTCTATGGTCATATATATACAATTACAATTACAATTTTTATTGATATACATTCAAATAGTACCCAAAATCTACGACCTATAAATTGAATATCAGTAGTCAATATAGAATCAACATAGCAGACATCTAGATTAATTCACTAGATAAAAAACACGCAATAAACCACAGGTAGAGTGACCCAAGAATTCTATACCAGTGGTCCAACAATGTGATACCTCATAATACCCAGAGACTATCAATAATTAGATAAATACAATACAGCATCATAGTACACTCAAGGTTTAGAAGTATCTTTAAGTAAAGGCTGATGTAACCACTGTATATCATGAACTTATATGAAAAAAAGTCCTTATAGAACACTTGATACACGTGTTATATAAAATCAAGGAGGAGCATCCGCCCCAAAAAAGGGCAACCCCGCCTATCGGTGGCTCTCCTGATAATACGGTTGACACATCCTATATTATGTCAGCATACAAAACGTCCTGACGCGTTTCACCAAAATGGATCATCAGGTGACAATGATGTCTACAAATATGTATTGATGATGGTAGTTCTAGATACGAGTGATGCCATGATTCCACTACAGAGAGGCACCAGTATTTGTTCTCTTTATACCCATAACTCGTCCCTAATTTTCAAAAAAGGCAAGCTGAATACAAGACTTAACTTACCAAACCAGCACACCTGAGATAAAGCATTATGACAGTCGGCGCCTGCGCCCTTTACATCAGGGGACACTGCTACAATAGATAAAGAAAGTCAGTGCCTGTGCGGTTTACAGTACCAGACGCGGCTGTGAATGACATGGCGTCTCATTTCCAGGTCACTGCATAACTTCCGGAAAGCATGCGCAGTCGCTATGCGTTCCACAATGCATTCCACAATATAGACAAGCCGGCGCCATTATTGCGTATGCGCAATATGCATATCAATCCGCAACTAAGAAGAAACTAGATAACTTGTGCTGATGGTAAGACAGTATGTTAGATAACAAAACACACGGCATGTTTAAGTTAGAAGTGCAGAACTAAATAGAGGAATATAACTATAATGCTGCTATTAATGTTAACACATCAAAATGATATAATGTTATAAAGGGGGAGATAGAGTAATAATTGGATAATTATGATATCTGTCATGGGGTAAAACCTAACATGGTAAGATATCCCCGGCCATAAACCAGGATCCAAATTATGGACAGACAAGTTTATCAGCATCACAGAGGTAGAAAAAGGCGCTCACAGAAAGCAACCAAAATAAAGAGATTCATTCAAGCCATTCCGGGCCAATGTGTGTAGTCTATGAATCCATTCAATCTCTTTTCTCAGAACTGCATTATTCCATCCCACCCCCCACTCGGCGACCTGCGGACAACTTCAATCACAGTAAATTTAATACTATTGCGGTCATTATCATGATGATCCCGAATGTGTTGAGCTACCGGAGTATCCCTCTTATGTCATATGTCTCCTACATGTTCCCTTATCCTTCTCCTTAACTGCCTTTTTGTTTTCCCAACATAGCTCAGAGGACAGCTACATATGCACAGGTATATAACCCCTTCAGTCTTGCAGGTTGCAAAATCTCTTTGTTCATATACCTGACCTGTATGACAATCTGCAATGATTTTTGAGTGATCAATAAACGGGCATGCTATACAACCGTCTCCACAACGTTAAGTGCCCATTGGTGCCCCCAATCTTTTTCTAGGGGTATAAAAACTGTGTACCAATCTGTCACGTAGCAATCATCCACGTCTAAATGTTATCTGAGGATAGGCTGGTAAAGTATCCTTTAGGACAGGATCAGACAGCAAGATGTCCCAATGTTTTCTAATGCTCTCCCTAGCCAATTCACGACTTTGATCAAAATTTGCAACTATTCTTGCTGTGTAATGGTCCTTTCTTGAGTGCACCCTCCTTGAGGTCAGTAGATTAGTCCGATCTTGTTTAAGTGCTTCAGCATATGCATCCTCAACTACTTTTTCGGGGAACCAAAATTTAAAAATTCTTAACTCCCTTGCTTGGAAAAGATAGTCACCTTATTGGGAATAATTCCTTCGAACCCGGAGGAACTGTCCTTTTGGCATCCCCTTTTTAAGGCATGTGGGGTGGTAACTTTTCCAACGAGGTCAATTATTTGTTGCTGCGGGTTTACGGAATGTTTTTGTTTGGAGAGTACCTCCCGTGTCGTTCATGATATACAAATCAACAAATGCCATACTGTATTCTTCAATTGCGGTGGTAACCCTCATCCCTATGTTATTTATATTGAGATTATCAACAAATCGGTTAAATGATTCACAGGATGATGATATCATCTATATATCTACCCATAGATAGTAATATATTAGTAGTGAAATGTTGATTGGCCTCAGAAAACGCAGTTGTTTCCCTTTCCCCAAAACCCCGGAAGATTTTCTTACGGGCTCCCCCTAGCGTAAGAAAAAAACTTATTGCAAATATTTTTACTTCTCATGGACAGGAAGAACTCCACAGCCCACATCCCACACTCATGCGGGATGCTGCTGTGTAAAGCCTCAACATCAATAGATGCTAATTTTGTCTCTCTCTTTCTCTCTCTCCTTTTCCCCCCTCCCCCTCTCCCCCCCTCTCTCTCTCTCTCTTTCTCTCTCTCTCTCTCTCTCCCTCTCTCTCCTCTCTCTTCTCCCCTCTCCTCTTTCTCTCTCTCCTTTTCCCCCCTCTCCCCTCTCTCTCTCCCCCCCCTTCTCTCTCTCTCTCTCTCTCTCCCCTCATTCCCTCTATTCTTCTAAGAAGGTCTGGAGCATCTTTGATGAAAGATGGTAGGGCCTGAACAAACTCTTTAAGTATCTTGTCAGTATAAATACTCACATTCTGTGATAAGGAATTGACACCAGATACTATGGGTCTCCCCTTAAGAGGCCTCAAGCCCTTATGCATTTTAGGGAGAGCATAGAAGCATGGTACCACCGGATGCCGGGGAATCAAGAATTGAGACTCATTTTTAGCTATCATGCCATTATCCAGGTCCTTATATAATAAAAAGGATCCCGAAACCTTTGCAAGAACGGAAATGATTATAGTCAGAGATTTCCATAAGAAAGGTGTTGGCACTCACCGCTGAATGCGAATTCCCTGTACGCCCGGTATCAAATTTTCGGCTTAAGTCCATATAATCAAACCAAAATACAAAAGAGTAAAACCAGGGTAAAGTGCAAAAAAAAATGTGCTGCATTTATTGCGCATATGCACAGAGGGTACATAATGCCAACACGTTTGGGGGAGGTTCAAGCCCCTTTACAATTAGTGTCCCCCCCGTGTATGTCGCAAAAACCAGCACTTTTCTTTTTCACTTTATCCGCTGGTTTTCACTCTTTTGTACGTTGGTTTGATTATATGGACTTAAGCCGAAAAGTCTTTGATACCGGGCGTACAGTGGAATATCGCATTCAGCGGTGAGTGCCAACTACCTTTCTTATGGTATCTCCTGTACTATAATCCCTTCCAGTTCTTGACAAAAGGTTTCTGTTGGATCCTTTTTGAGGATAGCATAACATGAACGATCACAGAGAAGGGCTTTACACATATCAATATATTTAGTATGGTCCAAAAAAAACCCCAAATTTCCCCCCCCCAAATGGACTGGGGTTTTAATTTAATTATATATCATTTTTTCCAGAGCCCTTTAGAGCTCTAATTTCTTCCTTATTTTAGATTATTGGTGCGGGTCTGGTTTTTTTAAAGGGTCTAAAGATCATGCACAAAAGTTTTTTTTTTTTTTTTTAAACAAATTTTTATTTCAGGGGCCAAAAAAAAAGGAAAACCAGTGACCCCCACATACGGGTTATAAAATTGACGTGTGAAAAATTATAGAGAGCTTTTAAAAAAATTTGAAATGCACAATTTAAATTTGTGCCCTTTTTCCCTTCCCCCCTATTTTATAGCCCCAAAGGGCCCGGTTCGATGCCCCTTTAAACTTTTTTAAAATTTTCCCCCCGCCTAACGTGGTTTTGGCCCCAGAAAAAGTAATGCAGAAAAAATTAAATTTTAAAAATAACCCTTGCCCCCCCCCCCCCAAAAAAATCCCCCCGATGTGCTTTTTCCCCCCCCCCCTTTCACCCTAAAATATCTATTTTTTCCTAACGTGCCTTTTAGCTGCTAATGAGATAGTTTCCGTATATTTGAAGGGGTTCCCAGCAACAAATCTGATTTCCTTTTGGGTTAAATTTTATTTGTTTGGGAGATAAAAGATCCCCATTTTTTTCAAAAAACCCCCCTTTGCTTTCCGTTTTCCTTATTTTTAAATTTCGCCTGAATTTTTTTCCCGGTATAGGACTTGGCTTTAGACAAATCCGAAAAACTCTGAAATGGGAAGGGGGTTAGTTTTTTTCTATCCGTCCCTTTCAGTTTTACTTTTTTTGGGCCCGCCAGTAGAGGGGACAAAAATACCCTTATACCCTACAAAAAACCTTCTCTGAGCCCTCCCCTTTGGTTTTCTTTGGTGACATAATAAAAAAAGCATCCCCTGTGGGTCAAACTTTAATCGGGCCCAGTCCCATGTATCGCAATGTAAAATTTGATTGCTGCCAAGGTGTTGATTGCGGACTTTGGGCCATATGCAGTAAAAAAGGGTCGTTTTCCAGGTCAATTTGGGGCAGGCAGTCAGATAAACACTTTTTTGGGGGGTTTGAGGAACGTTGAATGCATATATTCCCTTTAATGTATTAAACGAAATAACAACTCCCTCCACTGTTCATTTTTTTTGGGCTTTTCGTACACTTTGTTTTTCCCCTTAGGATTTTGTGCGAGATCTCCTTTTCCCTCGATTTTTTTTCCCCAGTACCCAAATAGCGGTATACCAGTTTCTGTTATTTTTGGGTTAAGATATATTGAGTAATGTCAATAGCATTCCTCTGCACTCTTTAAATTTTTAAATGGGATCTGAAAACCCCCCTTCGTCCCCCAAGTGCCTGAAAAATGCGTGACATTGGGCTAAAAAGGGTTGAGCACTTGCTGGTATTAAAAGGGATTTGGGTTTGGGGTTTAAGGAGAAAATTTTTTTCCCCTTACTTTTTTCCCCAAAATAAAAAAAGGGAACCCCGAGGATTGTGAAAATAAAACCCCCTAAGACCAAAACTCCTCCTGTTTCCCAGCTTTTTAAAGGGAGTTTGTTCTTTTTTCCCCGGAAAGTGAATGAGGGTAGTTCCCCAGGGGGGCCCCCAAACGGGGAAATATTCATAGGGGTCTAAAGCCCTCCTTTTTGGGTCGCCAAGTGGCTAGTGTGCCTTTCAGGGACAAACTGTCCTTAGGTTTTTTTGGATGGATTTCCCAGAGGGAGTTGCGCAGTGACCCCCAAACTAAAAAAGGGGAAAAGCTGTGATTCCTTTTTCGGGTTTTGGGGAAAACCTGTCTTTTCCACCCAAACCAATCCCCCCAACATGCCTCCACTACCCCCCCCCTGGGGTTTTTATAGGTGAATGTTGGAAACTGCGCCCCCCCCTGGAGCTTGTGCATAGATAGTTTACCTGGGGCCAAATGGTGATTTTTTGCCTTTCCAAATAAATTCGCTTAAAAGTTTTGTAGCTTTTTTTCCCCAATGGCTTGAGCAAGAAGGTATTTTTTGCAGAGGGTATAGTAAACCTGGCAAAAGTTTTACCTTTTTTAATCAATTGTTCCTCCCCAAAAAAATTGATGGGGGGAAGATCTTTCCTTTTTTCAAATTTTCTGTTAAAATTTTTGGAGAACAATGGGGGGGGTTAAAGGGTATCAAAGGGAAACCCTTCGGTCCAATCTTGACCCCTAGATATGTCAGAAAAGATTTCACCACCCCCACCTCTACTGCCCCCTACTTGGAAAAAGTTTTTGGTTTCCCCAGGGGAAAAAGTTGAAAATTTGCCCCGGGTTAATTTTAAAAGCTGAGAAATTTCCCCAAATTTTTCGATATCACTTTTTAAAATCCTTTTTCAGTTGGGCGGGTGGGGTTTTTCCCTTTAAATTTAGAAAAATATCATCGGGAAAACATATGCCCCAAACCCTCTCTTGAGCCTCCCAAAATTTTCCTTTGAAATTTTCGGGGTTCATCAGATGCTGTGCCTAAGGGGTCTAGGGGCAATGTCAAAGAACATAGGCGAAAAAGGGGCACCCTGTCTGGGCCCTTTTTTGTAGGTAAAGGGGGAAAAAGATAAATCGGTGTTTTGGATCCTAGCTTTTTGGGGTATTTTTTCATCGCTTTCAGTTTAAAGTCAAAAATCACCCATAAAACCCCATTTTGCCCAAATACCAGATTCAGCATTTCCAATGAATTATTGAAGGCTTTCCCCGCGTCTATCCCTTTAATTAGCGCCGCGGGTATTTTACCCCCCTTTTTCCCCTGTCAATGTAACCCTTTGAAACTGTCAAAAAACCGTTCTAATGTTTTTAAACCCCCCAAATTTCCTTTTTAAAAAACCCACCATTTGGTGGGGCCTATCTTTTTGGGGCAGGGTGTTCCCAAGGCCTGTTTGCCCAAAAACCCTTTTTTGGAGATATTTTTTTGTTTTGGGTTTAAATTCATTTGAGATGGGGGGGAAAGGATGCTGTACCCCCAAGGTAGCATTTTCCCTTTCTCCGTTTTTGTTTTTGAAAAACCTGCACAAACTTTGGGGTTTTTATGTCTTTATGAAATTATTTTTTTAAAAATTGTCTGGCAGTCCTTTCGGGGTCCTGGTGTTTGGTGGTTGGATACTTTTGATGGCCAGTTCAAATTTCTTAAACAAAAATATCCGCTTTTTAGAAATCAGGGGTTTGTTTCCCTAGAGATTTTTTTCAGCCAAGGGGCCCCGGGGAAATTGTTCCCCCTTTGGATATGCATATGGTTTTGTGAATATAATTTTTGAAATTACTCTTCTAAAATTGTTTTTAAAAAAGTTTAGGGTCTTTTGGGAAAATTGCCCCAGAGCCATCTTTAAAACCTTTTTTTACCCGTTTGGGAAACCCCCTGTTCCTCACAAAAATTTCCCAAGTAGTTTTCCCGATTTTTTCCCCCAAATCCTGAAATAAGATGCCCCTTTAGTGTTTCCCCATAGAATAGCTCAATAGTTTTTTGTTGCTGTTCAAAGGCCTCCCTGTTGGGTTTCCCAATCCTTTTTTATTCTCCTCTGAGGGTTGATCTAAAAAATTTTTGTGTAAAAAGTGGGCCTTTGTGCCGTAGTGTTTAACCCCTCGAAAATTAGTCCTAATTTTCTTTTTTTTTGCCGCCGTATAGGCCATTAAAACTTCCCCTCAAACAGCCCTTTCCGTATCCCAGAAGAAATCCAAAGGGGTTGCGTATGGCTGCATTATCCCCGGGAAATTTTCCCCACCAACGTCTCAAAAGTTCTTAAAATGATCATCTCCCGCTTGGGGATGGAAAAGGCCACAGAATGTTTTTACCCCTTTGGGGGTTTGTTCTTTACTGATACTATCACCCGGGGAAATGATCGAAAAAACCCCCAAAAGGTCCCTTTTCTCTATCGATTCCCCTTGGCCCTGCCCAAATTTTTCGATTGGCCAAAAAAAAGTGTCCCGGCGGGACCAGGGGTAGGTGGACATGGGAGAAAAGAGTAAAAATGGGTTTTTGTGGGGATTTATCCCAACCCCCTATGTCTTTCCCAGGCCCGTGGAATCACTTAAAAATCACTTTCAGATTTTGCCAAATTTCCTCTCTGCCCTTTGGGGACCAAACCCCTTCGCTTTCTATCCTTCCTCTCGTCCTTTACGCAGTTAAAGTCGCCCCCTACTAAAATATTTTTGTCCATTTCCCCGGGGATCTGTGTTTCCAGGGTGGGCGGAAGAATTCCTTTTTCCCCGGGGATTGGGAGCAAATATATTTTAAAAAAGGGGTTTTTACGCCTGCCGAAGTCTCCTCCTTACCCTCATACTTCTCCCCTCCCTTTTTGGAAAACCTTTTGAAAATAATTTTGCAGGGGGTGTTTTGTTTTAAGAGCATTAGCACTCCTGCTTTCCCCCTTTAATGCCCCCAAAACCCCTCACCTCTCCAACCCTAACTTTTTTTCTTTTCGGGCTAAAATTTTTTCCTCTTTAAAAGGGTTTTTTGCCCGTTTGGCAATGTCCCGGCTTCTGTTTTTTAAGGGGGGCGCCCAAAATCCCTCATTCGTTTTTGGGGGAGCGTAGCCCCCTTTTCGTTCCCGGGTACTATTTCATGTTGAAAAAAAACGCCTAAACCACTCTTGTATACCCTAGACACCCAAGGGCCAGTGCACACCCTCTCCCCCCCCCCCCAAAAAACCAAAAAGACCCCAATAAACAAATTTAACCCCCCGCCCCCTTAGTAGATTACCTCCTTTCCTTTAAAGGGCTTCTCTTTTTTGCGCAAAACCCCTTTAAACCCGAGGGGGATCTCTGACCCCCAGAATTTTTTTTTCCCCTAGTTCAGTTTTTTTGCCCCGAACCCCCCTTGAACCGCCCTTTCTGCAAATTGAAAATGCCCCCTTACTTAAAAAATTTCCAGTGGTCTGCCCAATATTTATAAAAAGGACAGGGCGACCGGGGCCCCCCCTCTAGAACCTCTCCACCCAAAACCCCAAAAGCGGAGACTTAATGTGTTTAAGTCCCCAAATTTATAAACTTTAGAGGGGAAAAACCCATAAAAAAACATGGAAAGTCAGCGTTTTTCGGTGCCCTGTTGACCTAAGTAAATTTGGCTGTATCACTGTCCTGGCTGGCCCCGGACCCTTTCTGGCGTTACGTGGTTCTCCTTTCCTTTGGGTTTTGTCCCCCCTCTGAGTGGTCTGGATTTTCCTTTGAGATGAGAGTTCCCAACAGCTCCTCAGCCTTTCCCCTTTTGGGGGATGGGAAATCACGGAGGACCGGGGGTCTGGGAAAACCTCAGGACGGCAGGAAATGGAGGTTAAAGTGTTTTTTGTCTTTTGACCAACTCGGTGCAAATATTTTTAAAAATGCTTTCTCTTCCGGGGGACCCCCAAGGAGTTTGTCCGCAAAGAGTAGGGTTTATCTCCCTTTTAGATCAGAGAAGATTTGAGTGGGCGGGGGTTTTTGTAAGATCTGGATTTCAAAAGTAAAACCAGGTATTTAACAATAACGGCTCTCGGTTTTATTGGGTGTTCCTCAGTAGTTGGTGATTTTATTGGGGCCAAATTTGTGTGCTCTCTCTACTTTAAAAGGGGGGTGACAGTCCGGAGTTTTTGGGGTCCTTTAAATTTCAAAAATTTTTTTCAGATTTTTTTGCAGGGGGTATGTTCGTTTTGGCCGGGGTGATTTTTTAGTTTTTCCTGCGGGGCCTGTTTTCCCGGTCATAACCTTTTCTGGAGAAAAACCATTTTCCTGGCTAGCCTCTCCCTGGTGTCCTGGCCCCCAATTTTGTCGGGCCCCCACTGTGTTCATCCCCTCCCCCAGGTCCCCAATCTGGGAGGTTTTTTTTTTTTTTTTTTTTTTTTTTTTTTTTTTTTTTTTTTTTTTCCCGCGAATGTCATTGTGCAAAAAATGACACTGCAGCCGTTTTTCTGAGTGGGAAAAAAAAGCTGGGGGATTTGTGGCTTTTAGTGACGCCATGTTTTCTGGAACTATGAGCTTTTTACAGCCTCCGCCAGGGAAAATTTCGGAGATCCCCAAGCCGGGGTCTTTTCCTTCCCAGCCCTCCATCTATCCCTGGAGGGTTTTTGTGGCCCCCCCTGCATTTATGTGTAATCGGCATTTTCCCCTGGGGGGGGGCTCTCTGGGGGAGTTGGGGGGGGTCTCTGACCCGTCCCCCCTGCCTTGGTCTGTCCCCGGGGGGGTGTTCTTCCAACCCTGCTGACCCCGTGCCGGCTGTTCCCCCCTTTTTTTCCAACCCCTTTTGCTCCGCGTGGTGGTTCGGGCGCCATTTTAAGTGTGCTGTCTGCACAGCTCTGAGGGGCTGAGTCTGAGCGCAGGCTTCCCGCTGGGTCAGATATCCCCGCTCCTGCACCGGAAGGTGTACGGGAGGTAGGGGCACTGAAAAGTGCCGTTTTGAGTGCCGGTATGATGCGGGAATGCCCTGGTATGGGCGTTGTGAAGCGGGAGCTCCGGCCGCTGCCTCCTTACATGCGCGCGCCGGAATCGGAAGTCATGACACACAAGTTTAAGAAAAATGCTTTCCATCAAAGGAGGCATACGGGTACTTTTAGGTTTTAAATTGGTAGTCAAGTTTGTCACATCTGCCAGTCCAGCCAGTAACCTAACATCTGCCAGATCTTCCTCATTGATCCCTAGTATGCTTGCTTCAAGCTTTTCTTTACTTTTTAAAAATTTATGCCATTTAAGACACCTAATGAAAAGATTAAGATCTTTTATCCGATTAATTATATTTAACCGTCAGTACAAGTGTCAGTCCTTTGCTCAAAAGCATAACTTCCTTATCCGTAAGGATAGAGGTTCATAATCTGATTAGTATCTACCGTATTTTTCAGACTATAAGACGCACCTAGGTTTTAGAGGGGGAAAATAGGAAGAAAAAAATTTTAAGCAAAAATTGTGGGCTGAAGTGTAATTTTTTTGGGCATACATGTAACTATTTTGATCACCTTTTATTCCATTTTTTTGGGGATATTAAATGCTCAAAAAACCCAAAATGTTGGTGTTTGGAATTTTTTTATTTTATGGTGTTCAGTGTATGGGATAAATGATGTTATAATTTAATAGATCAGACTTTTACGGACACGACGATGACAGTTATTTGTAACTTTTTTATTTTATTATTTGTAAAATGACAAAAGGGGAGTGATTTAAACTTTTAATATTTTTTTACAACTTTTTTTTTACTTTAATACTCCGTCCCCTAGGGTATTTGACCACCAGGGGCACACTTCCTTGTCCTATATACATAAAATTTCTCATTCATTACCTGTTATATTGTAATAGGTGTACATACATGGCAGCTGCAGAAGCCTGCATGAGACTTCAGCTGCCATGGTAACTGATCACCGACCTGCAAACTTGCAAGGGGGTGATCGGACATTCAGCAGATGAGGTGTTAAGCGCAGGGATCGAGCAGGCCATCCCTGCTGATAACAGCGGCCACCGCCCACTCCTAGCAGCAGCCGCCCGCACGCACATAGCGGCAACCGCCCGCACCTTGCGGCAGCCTACCGCTGCCGAAAGAGTGTCGTGTCCGCCCGCACCCCACAGAGCGGCCCACAGCAAGCGCTTGCCGCAGACCTTTAATACTCTTGGGCTGGCAGGAGACTGGAGTTCCGCGATGCTGCGTAAAGCTGGCAGCGGGGTTTAACACTTTAAACCCCGCCACCGGCTTCCCACAGCATCGCAGTACTCCCGTCACCTGCCGGCCTGAGAGTATATTCGGACTATAAGACGCACCCCTGTTTTCCCCCAAAATTTGGGGGGAAAAAGTGTGTCTTATAGTCTGAAAAATACGGTAATACCTCTGTCTGCGTTCCCATAGGCCATAAGTTGCCCCTTTGTGTTCTTCTAAAAAAGAACCAGAAGACGAGGATACTTGAGATGGCGGCTGTCCAGAGTGATGTTGCCTTCCAAAAGTGGTATGTATCTTTTAGTTGCCCTAAATCACCTGCTAGGTCAGTCATCAGCCACTGCGATGTTAGAAAAGGTGTCATTGTTTGTCTGATTTCTGCCTCAGTTAAAAATTGTTCAATAAAGAGTTACCACTCTGTAAAGAATTTTTGTAATTGCCAGGTTTTTTTTAAGCGTTCAGTCTCTAGCCTGTCCATAATCATGTAATGTTTAACTTTCTTCAGTACCCTTTCTGGGGTGGCAGTAGATGGGTCTAACCATTTTGTGAGAATACAACGTTTAGTTCCTAATAGAATTGTATGAAGCATGTGTGGAAATTTTGTGTTAGGGGGCAAGTCGTGAAATAGAAGTATATTTGGTGAAAGAGGTAATTCAGTATTTACCTTCTCTTTAAGCAAGTTAATTAGATTCTTCCACAGCTTCTGTGTTTCAGCACAGAACCATAAATCATGGAACATATCTGATTTTGGTTGATGGCATTTAGCGCACTTAAGTTTTCGATTTGGTGCTAAGAGATGTGGAGGGATATTTAATTCACAGATTGCACATTGGATTAATCGAAATTGCTTTTCCCTCCATTTTTCGCATCCTATTTTCCTGCAAAGCTCTGTCCATCACCAAATAATCGCATCATGTATATCATCAATTTGAGTTTTTGGTAAATTTATGATAACGAGTGTTTACCTTTCGAAGAGGTTAATAAGGAATCAAGGGAGGTATTAGATATCTTCTTGAGCATTTAGATCACCCTCAATTTTATAAAGCTACAAATTTGTGAATGCGCAAGGAAGTGTGACAATGGTAGATCATATTTGGATCTAAAGTCTTGGAAGGATAACATTCTGGAATGATTCTGATTACACGAGTGTGTAATCTCTTTTCTGTTACTCCCTCAATTCCTTTCTGATCCCACATGCAGAAATGTCCATTGAGAATTCTGGATGGCCTATTAAGGGCATGTATTTGCTAATGGTCCAGGGAAGTTCAGAATCTTCCTCGCAGCTTTCCATGCTGCTAAGGTATCCCTTAACAAGAGATGATTACTAATTTTGGGTGGTAGAGTTGAGAACTTTTGTGTGAACAAGTGCTGGTAGGGACCATGGGAGAGCTAAGAAGTTTTCCATACAAGTGTTGGAGTAGTATTCTGTGTAGTAGTATCCAGACGGTCTAAATAAGATATGCCAATTTATAAGTTTGGACATCAGGAAAGATAATTCCACCGAACCATCTGGGTAGCATCATTTTCCTCAGGGCAATTCTAGGTAGTTTGCCAGACCAAACAAATCTAATAAAAGCCAACTGTATTTTAGATTGTTATTATTATTATTTACTTTAGAGCGCCATTGATTCCAGGGCACTGTAAATGCAAGGGGGTTACATACAAAATGTAAGTCAAAAAAGTACAATGGTGATAATAGATGATTAACAACTGGTACAGAGGGAGAGAAGACCCTGCCCGTGAGGGCTTACAATCTACAAGGAAGGGGGAAAGAGACAGAAGGTGAGGTGCAGACATGTTTGTTGGGGGTGTAGTGACAGCGGGAATACTGTAGGTTATAGCAAATACATCCGGATATCCGGGTGCCGTTTCCAAACGAGGCTTGCACGGCAAGAGACTCCATGCCCGATGCCGGTAAACCAAACAGCTTTATTCTTCCATTAAAATGATAGCAATGCACACACTAATGACACAGATGACAGAATCTGCAGCCAACAGACGCGTTTCAAGCTCTCTGCTCTTGCTCACAGTTTAATATAAAATGCATGGCCACCATATTTAAAACAACTGTTTAACCAATCACATACATGGCTGCAGTCACATGAGTACCTAAAGGAACAGAGATTGGGGAAATAATTACTATATATCATAGCACAAACTTTAACTTTTTAGTATATAGATAACAAATTGTACCCAATCTGAGTATCCAGTAGGCTTCTCTCTACAGCTGTGATCAAGGACCCGGAGTGGTCGGAAACACGTTAGCGTAGTGTTTACAACGCAATCTTTTACACTGTCCTGTTTGTAATATAAAGACGTATGGATGAAATACCGCTGGATTATCCTATTTAATGGGAGTTTGTGCATTACTTTTTCCCCAACTTCGCTCTTTGTTGATATTGTAGACATGTTAAACTCAACATTCGGACTCTTAACTTTTCCTAAAACACTCCCAAAAAGAATAAGAACAATAAAGCGAACATTATATGTGAGATCATATACTGGATAGATACTCTCCAAAACACAATTCACAGTCTCCGTGCCTGAGATAAATGGAGCAGGGCATAGGGTGAAACTGCACACACCCTTTATTGTTTTTTGAAAAAACAAGCTTAAAAACATGTAATAACTATGCCATTGCGCTAAACTAGCCAATCTTATACAAACAAATGGCCCAATTAGAGTAACAAATGGATAACAGATGCCTACAGGTGACCGTTATAATTATTCAGAGATACTGCATTAATCTATCGCAATCACCATCGGTCCTATAGCATAATCAAATACCATTTAGCACAGGAAAAATATCCATAAAAAAAATGAGCCAAAATAGCAGAAATGACCACTGGCTTACCCAAAAGATGTTCACCCGGCTGAAGTGTACGCTGGTTAGTTTATCAGAGTACAGAGATTTTTTGCGGCTTTATTGTGGAATGGTGAATAGAAGACAGTGATCCACCTTTTGGATAAGACAGCGGTCATTTCTGCTATTTTGGCTCATTGTTTTTATGGATTTTTTTTTTGTGCTAAGTGGTGTTTGATTATGCTATAGGACCGATGGTGATTTTGATCTAATTATTCAGAGATACTGCATGAATCTGTCACCTGTAGGCATCTGTTATTCATTTGTTACTCTAATTGGGCCATCTATTTGTATAAGATTGGCTAGTTTAGCACGGTGGTATATTAATGAAATGAGATCATATACTGAACTGGAGATAGTATGAAATGATCCACTCAGATTACAGTGACAATGGACCTCTCTTTTTTCCATGTGAATGTAAGAGGTTCTATGTTCAGTGCATTCAAGAACTTCGGTGTATATCAAACTCTGAAGAAATGAACTCCCTTCTTTCACCCACTCTATTAAGTGAGTTGTAACATCATCTGCTCTTGTAAATAGATCCACAGCACACTACAGATTTATTATGCAAGAAAATCTTGTGATCTAATTATTTGTTGAGAAAGACAGATCTCCAATAATTCAAACAGCATAGGTATATAGGCAATAAAGGAGAAGACAAACCAATTTTAATAGCTCTAGAGTGTTATTTGACTCAACCACAAGCCTCAGACTAGTAGGAGCACCTACTGGGTTTTGGGGTATCATTTTGATTGGGCCATTTTAAGGCACTATTTCAGGTTTGTGGACACCCTAAGGTGCTAAATCTTAATTAAAGGAGTTGTCTCCCCACAGGGTTTCAAAGAATGCATGAAAGAAATTCTCTGTCACTTCCTGGTTCATACTAATTTGCATAAGCTCCATGCTTGTACAGCTACGTTGTGCTTTCAGTGTGCAATTAGATTTTGATTAGCTTCTCAAACTACTGGAAGGACTTCTTATCTGATTCCCAAAACAAAAGCCCTAATTACAGAGCTGTTTACTTGAGATAAATCAAGCTTTTTACTGTCTGGCAGCACAGGACACTGACTGACACTGCAGACCTGTGTGATGACTCACTCTCTGTTATCTCATTGAACAAACAGCCCCAGGAGATTTGTTTACAGGTTGGTTACTGAGGGAACTGAAATAGCCACAGAGGTAATAAATTCACTTGTATCTCTTTAGGGAAAACAGAGGAACAATGCAATATATTTGGAAAATGTCTTTATTTTGTGTTCCCTACAATTTGAAAGCTATTCTTTGTAGCGAGACAACCCCTTTAAGGTTGTCTCACTACATTAATTCATCTCACTTCAGTCCTGTTTTCATTTTGAATTCAGGGGTGTGTTTACTGGCTTCTACTGAGCTGCAGTAGAAGCCAGGTCTGTAGCTATAGCAACCAGTGCTGGCAGCCTATCAGGAGAGATCAAACAGGTCTGTAGCTATAGTGACCTGAGGAGCTGATGCAGCCCATACAAGAGGGGATATCTCAGGATAGGTAGGATACTGTTAATGGACATATATTGCAAAGAGACTTGCTTTTTCAAGATCTTTAACATAAAAAGCAATCCTTGTAGTGAGACAACCCCTTTAACATCCCTAAAAAGACCCCTAAACTATTCCCCTTAAGAAATATAGATGCAGGGAGGTAATGAGTATATTGACTCCACAGTGTTTCACAGATTTTTTTAGTGTTGGGCTTTGAAATCAAAATATCAAATTTTTTACAACAATATGCAATTGTAGCTGAAAATGTTTCATTTTCACTTGGAATTCTAGAAAAAAAAGCACCCCAAAATTTGTTACACAGCACACCCTACATGTGGTTTTAAACTGCTGTTTGGGTGCATAGCATGGCATACAAGGGAGAGTGTGCTATTTGGCTTCTGGAACACAATTTCTGGTGGGTGCCATGTCGCATTTACAAAGCCCCAAAAGTACCAGTATAAGTGAAACCTTCCAGAAGTCACGCCATTTTAGAATCGCCATTCTGGGAATTCATCGATGGGTATATAGTGCATTTTGGTTCATTGAGCAGGTGTTTCACAATTTTAGCATTGAGCTGTAAAAATTGAAGAATAGAGAGCTATGATTACCTGCCGTCTTCCCTACCGCGTAGAAGGCCAAGGGAAAGAAGTGACATGTCACTTCTTTCCAGCATATATGCGGCAGGGATAATGAAAGTGAATGGGGCCGGCCGTGGGCTGCCGCACAGGTACGTGCCGCAAGACCCTAACAGTTACTTATATACATGCACAAGTGAAAGATCAAATCAAAGACTGAAAAAACAGTCTCAGTATATAAACCTGCCAAATTTCACTAGAAGTATACCTAGAGATTACTGTAACTGTATATATTTCTGCCATATGGGTCTCTTTTCTACCTTTTTTCCATGATGACTTTCAAGAACTGAAACTCGATAGATTTTATGTTTTGATGGAAGTATTCTGTTTTAGCATTTGTCTTGTGTGTTCTATGCTATGTTTCAGTGTATACCTTTGTATTTTAACATAGGAGAAGATGGTAAGATTGCTTGTCGGCATTTGGAGGAGACACTGGGAAATCTGCCTCGACTTTTTGCACCTGGAGCAATGGCAAGCACTGCATTCTGAACCTACCAGGCACTACTTTTTGAGGACACTTTAAAAACTACTAAGAGACAAGAGGCACCAAGAGGCACAGAGAAAAGAAATTTCAAGATGTGAGCAAGTGTACAAGACAGTATTACAAAGCATCTTTACTGCGTACAGCTTTGTGGTGGATGCTGAAGGAAAGCTTTATTAAAATGACCTACCTCTAAAAATTACAACATTTTCTGAACCATAAGTGAAATTAAAGAAAAACAAGATCAGTAATAAGCATCAACTGCTACTCAGTGATCAAATATAAAATCCATATGTTCCATTAATGCATGGGATAATACATTTTCCAGTGAAAGAGCTTGCAATATGGAAAGTCACCTGCTTAGTGATGATTAAAGAGGACCTGTGACCTCTCCAGTCACGACTGTTTAAGTAAATGCTTGTGTTCCGTGTAAAATAACAATTCTGAAGCATTTTTTTCTTATAACTCTGTGCTATGTTGATCCTCTGTTATTCCTTCAAGAAATGTATTCTGGTATGTCTACACTCTCTTTAGCAGCACACACTTTTGTGCACCCTAAACGCTGTGCTTTGCACTTTGAAATTACGTGCTTTCAAGCCCGTAATTTAAACTGTAAATGCCGCGCGATGTAGTGTGGCAGGTTTCTGTGTTGCATACATTTGTATTTCATGGTGCATAATACGCCTGAAAGAAGTGACATGTCACTTCTTTTTACGGTCATACATTTCGCACCACAAAATACGATCGTAAAATCACCGTTGTTTGCGGGTCATATTTCACCGAAATATGCTCTGCGAATAGGCCATGTGAACATACACTTTAGCATTGACTCTGTCAGCACTAATTGGACAACCTTTCTTGAAGGAATAATTGAGGAACAGCAAAACACAGTTATAAGAGATACTTCAAAATTCTTATTTTATGGGGAACACAAGTATTTACTAAAATATACATATTGGTATTAGTGACAGATCCTCTTTAAATGTAGATTATATTAATGTATAGTGACTTAATATTCAGTATGTAAAAATCTGCTATGCATGCCTGCGTTGCAGTACACGTGCAAGTATATTATACTGGCCACCACAATTTTTGTAAGAAATGCCACTAGTTCATGTTCAATGGTTCATTAAAAGTGGTCTTTATTTTTATTTCAATAGGAAGTACCATGAGGAGAATGACCTGACAGGTATCTCATTTCAAGTGATATTCAGACCTTATTTATACCAATAAATTTGTCTTTTTGTCTTTTATCAGAGTTGTAAATTGCTGTTGCCATGTTTTTGTTTAAAATTCTGCTATAGCTTTATAGAGGATATATTGTAAATTTGACACACTTTTGATAGTCAGATTTCATTCCTTAATAATTTATTTACTCACCAACTGTTTAGTCACTAATCTGATTCATTCTTTTAAATTTAAAGGCAAATGCTTAATTTGCCGCTACCTAATCAGAAACAATACAGCAATGGGTGGCTTTCTGTTGGAAAGTAAAAAGAATAGGGACAACTATCCATCTCAATGCTCCGAGTTGCTTACAGTGCCCTTTTACTGTTAAATCATCTTTCACAAATTAAAATGTTCCCGTGTCTGTTTGCTTTAAAGCAAATACAGTCTGTCACTTTTACATTTTTAATCCAAACTTATAAGTAACAAAGTTCTTCTATCTGGTTTTCTTATTGAACAAATCTGTGTATTTGATAATAATAAAGAAAAAAATTGTAATAATGTGTCTTTGTTTTATTGCACACAATCTTACCTTGTTTAATATATATGGAGAGAAACATGCAAGACTGATGGAAGAAAAAGACAGTATGGTCCATCTTATCAGCCCTTAACTTTGTGTTTTTAATTTGGAATTGGATACATGGTTATCCCATACATGTTTAACCTTCGTCAGGCTGCATAATTTTACAACGTTAACAGGCTGCAGAGGTACAATTGTACCTTCATATAAATCCACTGTGTGAAGACTTTCTCCTTTACTTGGTTTCAGAAACTAAAGTTCATTCAGCTACAAATGTGCTGTTCTTCCCAGATGTAATCATTATTTTGTGCATGTGCATATCTTACATATATGTTATGTACTTAATGTTCTGTTATGCTGATATCTATTGGCCAGTGTTGTTACTGCTCACTTATGTTGCTGTCAATTAAGTTGATTCAAACTGGGAGTGGCTTCTACTTCTCTTCCTGCCTCCCTCCTCTGAGTAGCCATTTTGCTGTTCATCTCATTGCTGTGAGCACACACATTTCTAGGCTTGTGAAGTCTTCAATTTCTTTGATACGAAGGTGGGAAAGTCTCACAGCATCTAACAGCCAGTTATACCTTCATTCGCCTTATGTGGGGACAGAACAGTCAGAAATTGTCTTTCATAGTTTCATAGTTTGTAAGGCCGAAAAAAGACGAGACGTCCATCCAGTTCAGCCTGTTGTGCTAAGGTGTTGATCCAGAGGAAGGCAAAAAACCCCAATGAGAAGCCAATTGTCCTCATTTTAGGGAAAAATTCCTTCCTGACTCCAATCTGGCAACCGGAAAAATCCCTGGATCAATGACCCCCCTCCAGAATCCTAGACACTATAACCTGTTATATTATTACGCTCCAGAAACGCATCCAAACCCTTTTTGAACTCTGTCAGTGAATTCACCATGACAATTTCCTCTGGCAGAGAATTCCACAGTCTCACTGCTCTTATAGTAAAAAAACCCTTTCTATTTTTATGTAGACACTTTCGTTCCTCAAGATTTTGGGGAGCCCCCTTGTTAGATACACCCCTGGGAAAAATAAATTTTGGGAGAGATCTCTATATTCCCTTTGATGTATTTAAAAAACATATTTTTTTTCGTCCCGCGAACCCGTCTTTTCTCTAAATAAATCCCCCCAATTTTGCTAATTTTTTGGGGTATTGTATCCCCCCAGTCCTTTTATTATTTTGTTGCCCCCCTTTGTACCTGTTCAAGCTCCACAATGTTTTTCCCTGTGCCTGGTCCCCAAAAGTACACAAATTCCATGTGGGGTTTCTAACCAGTATTGTAAATAAAAAAAGTTCCATCATGTCCCCTCTATCCCCCCTTTTAAATCCCCCATGATCCTTTTGCCTTGGCAGCTGCTGTCTGACCTGGTCTAAAAAAATTTTTACTATCCACCAGGATCCCAAGTCCTTCTCCATGCACTTTTACCAGCCTTTTTTTCCATTTAACTTGTCATGTAATGGTTTTTTCCCTCCCTGTGCAAAACCCTTGCTTTATCGTGAAAAACCCTCATCGCCATTTACCTGCCGGGCCCCCAACTTAGCAGATCCCTTTGTAAAACATTTTTCCTTTTTTGTTGATTACTTTACGGGTTTGTTATCTGCAAAATCGATTTTCTACTTTTAAAATACCTGTTAAGATCTTAATGAAAATGTTGAGGGATGGGGCCCAATACTGACCCTTGGTTACCCCACTAGTAAAGCAATCCGTCGGTAGTACCTTTAAATTTACACCTTTGTTTTTATCATTGGCAGTTGCTTCCCCCACTTGCAATTTTTTCCCCCATCCAAGTTTTCATTTTTTTTCCCAACCTTTATGGGGCACCGACAAATGCTTTAAAAAAAATCTAGAATATGAACCCAGAAACCCACCCCGTTCAGTCTGCACGATTCCTCATAGAAGCGATGAGTTTAAATTGACAGGCCGTCCTTCAAAAACCCTGCGGGAACGGCGTTAAACATTTTTTTTAGGAGATACTCCAGGATAGCATCTTAAAAAAAATTTTTTCAAACTTTTTACCTACAACAGGGTCAAATTTAAACCGGCCATATTTCCTGGATACTTTTTGACCCCTTTTTAAAATATTGGCACACTTTTGCTATGCTCAATCCTTGGGAAATACCCCGTTATTTGACAGCAAAAAATTTTTAAGAATAGGGGCCTAAAATGACATCACTTAACTCCCTTAGGACACTGGGGTATCCCACTGGACCGGGGTTTGTTTTTAATCTTTTTAAACGGGCTGCATTCTTTCTGGGTTTAGAAAGAAACTTTTTAAGTTGGAATTTACCCCCTCCTTTGTCATCATCAGGAAGCCATCCCCCCGGGTTAAAAAAGTGTTTAATAGGTTTGCTTTTTTTTTTCCCCCTCACTGTCTCTCCCTCAGTTTTTTTAAAAGGGGCCAACATTTTCTGTTTTAATCTTTTTACTTTTAAAGTTAAAAAATATTTTGGGGTTATTTTTGTTTCTAAGCGAATGTTTTCGTCCCCAGCTTTGCTTCCTTTTCTTTTTTTTTTTTTTAAAGTTTCTTATCCTCTTCCTCCCTCCTGTTTTAAACTGAAACCTTTTTTTTGTTTTTTATTGCCTCTTTTACACCCCTGTTTACCCACATTGGGGTTTTTCCCTGTTTCTAATTATTTTATTTCCTAAGGTATGTCCCTCTCACAGGGGGTACCCTAGGTTTTTTAAAAATACCCCTTTTTGGGGTTTTCCGGGGGGACCGGAGGGGGGCCCGCATTTTACATGGGCCCCTCGTTTAAACCCCAAAAACAAGCCAAAAAAACTGATTTTTACATTTCCCCTGACTTCAATGGATCGGGGAGATTGTCTAAAGGGAGGGGAAGCGAGGCAGTTCTTTTTCTTTTTCCCCCGGGAGCGAGGGCTGCAGAAACTCCGCCTGTCTACCGCGGCCCGGGGACGAGGTACACAGCACAGGGGCCACAGAGGGTGGGGGGAAGGGCGCGGCGGCCAACAGCGCTGATCCACATCCCCTTCTGCGGGACGGAAAGAGAGGTGGCCCGGGGGAGAAAGGAAGGAGACGCTGGACATGGGGACCCCCGACGGCGGTGAGCGCGGCCTGACTGCAAGCCTCCCCCCTGGGACCATACGCGGACTAAAGTTGGGGGCCCTGCAGGGGGCCCCGCGCAGGTCCCGGGGAGGGGCGGGGAAGGCCAGGAAGTGTTTTACACCGGGGGCTTTGCACTCCCAAACCCCTATCGGGCCCCCCCTCCCTTTGCTCTGGTGCTCACACTTGGCGGAGCTAAGGCTTATTGACGCCTGGGACTTTGAACTGCCGGGCCGGGGGTGTTGAGACGACACTGAAAAGTCTCAGGCCCTGTTTAGATCGCTAAAAAATAGGGGTTCGGGGTTTTCTCCCCCTCTTCCCGCCGGGAAAATTTTTTGAGAGGGGAAAATCCCCCAATCTTCCCCGGAGGCTAATGCCGTACAAAGGGGACCCGGCCAGTTAACAGGTCGCATGAAGTGTGCTGCCTGTTGCGTGCCACGTTTGCTGAGTGACCTGCCTGTCTACAACAGCCTGTGCATTTGTGCAAGACAAATCCCCACACACCGGTGGCCGCTGGAGAGCTGAGCCTTCGCTGGGCTGCCCCCCCCCCCCTCCTGCCTCCCCACTTTGTGGCGGGAACAGAGTGCAGAGTAACAACCTGGGGGGTGGGGGAGGGGTGAAGCTACTATCCTGGAGGCCATTTCAGGAGGCAAGCTGTGCAAAAACCATCGCTTATAACGGATTAAGCAGATACCTCCACCTATAGCAGAACTGTGCAAGAATCATTACTTATAGCAGATTACACAAGAACCATTACTTATAGCAGACTGTGCAAGAACCATTACTTATAGCAGACTGTGCAAGAACCATTACTTAACCCAAAACTGTGCAAGAAAAATTATTTATAGCAGAATGTGCAAAATAAAACTTATAGCAGAACTGTGCAAAAACCTTTACTTATAGCGAATTGAAAGAACTTTTATTTATAGAAAAACTGTGCAAAACCTTACTTATAGCAGTTTGGCAAGAATCATTACTTAAGCGAACTTGCAAGTACCTTTAAATTTAAGCGAAGTGCAAGAACCATTACTTATAGCAAAAAATTGCAAGAACCATATTTTATACAGAACGTGAAGAACCATACTTATGCAGATGGAAAGACCTTTTATATAGAAAACTGTGCAGGGTCCATACTTTAGCGAACTGTGAAGATCCATTGCTTATAGCAAAAAACCTGGGGAACCTTGCTTATAGATAGAAAAACTGTCATGAAACCATTGCTTATAGTAGCAAATTGTGCAAAAACCATCGCTTATAATCAGATTGCGCAAAAAACCTTTGTTTATGATAGCAGATTGTGCAAAACCATCGCTTATAATAGCAATGTGAAAGAACCATTGTTTATAAATAGCAATTTGCAAGAACCAATTTGCTTATAGATGCAGATTGTGCAAAAACCCATTGTCATGATGCAGATTGTTTTGGAACCATTGTTATAGAAAAAAATTGTGTAAAAACCTTGCTTTAAAAAGCGATTGTGAAAAAACCATTCTTATTGCAGTTGTGCAAGAACCATTGTTTAGATAGCAGTTGTGCAGAACCTTTGTTATAAAAGCAGTTTTGGAAGAACCATCCCATGATAGCAGATTGTGCAAAAACCCATTGCTATAGATAGCGATTGGTAAAACCTTGCTTTGATGCAATTTTGAGGAACCATTGAAATAGATAGCGATTGTGAAAAGAAAAAAATTGGCTTATAGATAGCGATTGTGCAAGAACCCTTGCTTATAGATAGCAGATTGTGCAAGAACCATTGCTTATAGATGCGTTGTGCAAAACCTTGCTTTAGATAGCAGATTGTGAAAAACCTTGCTTATAGATAGCGTTTGTGCAAGAACCCTTGTTATAGAAACAAATTGTGAAGAACCATTGTTATAGTACAGTTTGGGGCAAGAACCTGCTTATGTAGCAGATGGCAAAAACCTTTGTTTAGGATTCCAAAGAACCCATTGCTTATAGATAGCTATTTCAAGAACCTGTTATAGATCAATTGTGCAAGACTTTCTTTAGAATGTGCAAGAACCATTGTTTATGATGCGAATGGCAAAAACCAGCTTATAGCAGTTTGCGCAAGAACCATTGCATAGATAGCAACTGTGCAAGAACCACTGTTATAGAAGCAATTGTGAAAGATTCATAACTTATAGAGACGTGCAAGAACCTTTGCTTTAGATAAAAATTTGTCAAAAACCCATTTTTTTAAAATTTAGAAAATTTGTAAAACCCTTTTGGCTTAAGTAAAAAAATTGGCAAGAACCATTGCTTTAGATGCAATTGTGCAAAAACCCAAGCTTTAGATAGCAGAGCGCAAAACCCACGTTATAGCAACTGCGCAAACCTTGCTTATAGTGCAATGTCAAAAAACCATGATTATAGATAACGATTGGCAAGATCATAACTTATAAGATGTGCAAAAACCCTTCGAAAACCATTGGTTAGCAGATGTGCGAACTTATCACCCAGGTAGACGGGCAAAAACCATTGTTTAAGGCAGAGGTGAAAGAACCTTCTTAAGAAAAAAATGTGCAAAAACCATTTGTTATAGAAACTGTGCAAAAACCCAAATGCTTATAACAAGTGAAGAACCATTTTAGAGTGAAATGTGCAAAAACCCATTGCTTAGGGGTTTTGACAAGAACCCATTGCTTAGAGCAGACAGCCGGGAACCCTTTTGCTTAGACAAAACAGTGCAAAAAAACCATTGCTTAGAGCCAACAGCAATTTCCCTGGTGACGGGGGTCTTCCAAGAGACTGGTTTCTTGAGTAATTCATTAAAAGCCCCCTCAAACATATAGGCTTTAACCAAATAACACCGGCTCAGAAACACCACTGCATAGGGACTTAAAATTTTAAAACTCGTCTGTGTTTCCCTTACACCCACTGGGGGTAATCCAATACACCTGCGCACCCCAAACTATTTTTGAGTATCACCATGATACACAGAATGTTTTTTTAATAGAAAAGGTGGGACAGAAGAGAAAAGATATCAGTAGACACCCCAAGGCCCAACTCTCCTCGCTTCACCGCCCTTGCGGGGATAGGGAAAATATCTTCAAAAACAACAAGAAAGAGACGAACTCGTTTTGCTGCATCAATCAGCAAAAACAAATAAAAACTTCCTGCCGGCCCCCACGATCAATGGCGAAAAAAGGGGCCCATAAAAATATAAAGGGGACAAGGAATAAAACCACGAAAATCAATCAAGAAGAGATTCGATGCCCCCCCCGTCCCCAGAACTCCCCCGGGGGACATCACCCCCCAAAAATCTGTCCCCCGAGACACCCAGGGATTCCCAACGGGGCACTCAGGCAAGTACGAGGTAGTAGGGGTCATACAAGCACATGCCGCTTTTTGATAAGAGGCTGGAGGGCTTCAAACTTATCAATTTTTGCATGGCTCGATTAACACTAAGGCGAAAATTTATAGACGTAAGAACCTATAATCATCAAATATTTTCCCACCTCGCTTGAGCAAGCCCTGGCCCCAATCTCGGGGGGCAAAAGATGCTAAAGGATAGAATAGAGGATTTGGAAAACAGAAGCGGGCAACAACCTGGGGGTTTCTAGGAACCCCAGAACATTGAGGAGGAGAGCTATCTCCTATGACAATAACTTGCCAAGGGCCCCTTAGGCCGGGAAGACCCGGGACCCCCACTTCTGTAGAAAGGGCGCTAGAATAGGGGGCCCCAGAGACCCAAAGGACACAGGAATCTAACCTAGGGCGGTCAGGGCCCAAATTAAAAAATGGGCGGTGAAGGGGAAAGCATACTCAAGCCTCAGGAAAAAGGTGAGCTAGTTGAGGGCCCCAAAATCCCGATTTTGGGTTTCTCTGCCAGGTAAGCAAAAAAACGAAAACTCTTCACCCTATATGTAAACACCTAAAGATAGGGCCATTAGGTTTCAGTAATTTCCCACAAGGCTGCGAGTTCGGTGAGGGCAGACACTACGTTTTTTAACCCAAGACAGCAAACAACATTTTTAAATGGGAGAGGTAACCCAAACATGAAAGGGCTTACAGGGAGGTATAGGAATGACAATAGTAGGCTTTTCTTTCGGCCGTTTGGCTATCTGTGCACTCGGTATGTATTACAATCTTTTTTAAGAGGCTTGAAAAAGCCCGTTATATACTGTTGAATTTTTTTTTGTTAATATCTGGCTCTTGGGTTCTCTTTAGGCGGGGTGGATGGGCGCGGCCTCCTGGGGGTTGCCCCCTTTGGATCCTGGTTTCTCCCGCCCTGGTGGGCGGCGGATTTGGTTTTTGAAAAAATTTTGATAGTGAGGGTTTAGGTACCATCACAACATGAAATCACTTAAAAACTTAAAGATCCCACCTCACAAACCAAACTTAATTGTAAAATGGAACGGGGGTTAAAAACGCCAAAAAAAGAGAAAAAAAGTGCTTACCCATTGAGACATTCAAACCCGACATTTTTTTTCTAGGAAAAACTTGGAAAAGGCAAGGAAGGGGAAAATGAAAGCGCCCCGGGTTTTGACTCAGATTCGGGTTTTTCCCTCCCAAAAAGGGGGGGTAGCTTTTTATTCAGAAAAGGTCTTTAATATGTGGTGAAGGAAGAGATGGAAGATGTGGGGGGAGGGCCTAACTGAGAAAACTATAGCGGGGGTTTCTTCACCTTTGGGGAAAAATAAGCCCCCAAAACCCAAACCCAAAACGGGGTATTTTTCTAAACTTAAAACAATATTGCAAAAAAAAGGGACACTAAAATTTTTTAAAAAGGGGGGGAGACTTTAAAACCACTCTTTGCCCCGAGTTGGGCAGTCGTCAAAAATCAATCGAGTGGCAAGCCACAAGGGATGGTTGCATTGAGAGGCCAAACTCCCTTTGTGATCCTGGGACGTTAAATGAGACTCTAGAGAGTATACTTTTACCCCCGGTCCAGAATCCTTTTAGGGTCGACCTTTTTTCACATCTATGTCGCTATGGGAGAAGGGACAGATATCCCCGCACGCTATAATATTTTTGATCACTCTCCAGTTTTCGCTTTCGGCTCAGAAAACCCCTTTTCAGCTCCCCCGGATCTGGCATATCCAGGGTATTTATTCCCGTCCGCAACTTTTGTTCCTTCCTACAAAGCAGGGGGAGACTATGGGGTGTAATTTTTCACCATTGACAAAGTCCCCTTTTTTGGGCAACAGCGAAAGGGGGTCCTCCCAGGGCCCTTTTACCAATATGTAAACGGAGGGCGTGGGGGAACCCATACCCAAAATTTAAAAAATTACATCAAACAGCTCATGGAACAAGAATGGCATCGAACCCCCAGGCGGGGGAAAAACCTATATTAAAAAGCAAAAGGCTAGACTCCTTTTTTTCCAAACCCGGGATGCGGCTAACCCAAACTCACCAAATAAATTACCGTAGCGCCCAATAAATCAGCCAATTTTGGGCCGGGGCTAACCCGATCGCAAAAGTCGCACACCAATTTAGCTCTAAGGACCCGATAACAAAAACTTATTATGATCATCGGGGGTGGAAAGATTTTCGGAATTCTTTTGGGGCCTACAGACGGCACCAGCAATATGGAACCCGGGTTGATTCATTTTTTGAATTTGGTCCCCTTCCCGGGGCCCAACGAGACCCCAAAAATCCCTGTTGAGGAACCCCTTTCAGAGGAGGGGGTAAGAGGGGCCATTTTTCCTCACCCCCGGGGGGAAAAAACCCGGGCCCCGAAGGATTGAAACGAATTTTTTAAAAAACTACTCTCCCCGGGGGTGACACCCGGTGCGACTCTCTTTATAACAACATTTATCAGGAACCGGTGAGATGGGCAGATTATTAAATCCAAAATTTTACTACAAAAACCAACAAAGACCCACAATGGCCAAAAAAACCGCCCCCATAAGCCCCGTTAATTGTGTTTAAACGCTCACAAAATTTAGCAAACAGGGTCCCAAAAATTTTTTCCCCAAAAAATCTCCTTCCCCGGAGGGTTTGAAGGGGCGCCCAAACAAAAGCAAAAATTTTAGCGGCAATTGCAGCCACGGGCAAATCTCAAATACAAGGGGGATATGTCAATGCTCCTTGTCTTTACGCAACAAAGTTTTTATATTTTTTTATGGCCGTTCCCGGGGACCCCCACTGCGGGAAAAAAGAGGGGTTTGGATCAAAATTTCACGATTTTGTGGTATAACAAAAACACCTCACCCCCCTATTAATTAACGGGAAAAGATCGACCCCAATTGATTCTTTAGGGGGAACTCGACAGGGGTTTCCCACTATCCCCAAAATTTTTTCAATTTGGCTTTAGACCCCCTTGTATCCCTCCAACCCCGGACATCTCAAAGGAGAGTTACGGGGGAAACGGGAACCAGTTGAATTGCAGCCTTTGCGGATGATTTCTCCTATCCTCGCAAACCGCGTGAGCCTCCACGAGTCTTGCGAATTTTTCAAGAAGTGGGGGGATCTGTGGGCACCACCAACCCCGAAAAAAAACCTCGCTATGGTTTTGAAGGGCCCCCCGAGACCAGCCCGGTCTTTGCTTATCCCCTTTTTAAAAGGGGTTTAAAACCGTAAATGCCTTTGGGTTCAACCTACCAGGTCTCCCCGCTTTATTTAAAAAAATAACCCCCTATTTCACTTTGGAAAGGAAGACTAATGGGCCCGGAGGAAATACCTTTATATATGGGGGCAGGGGTAACCTAAAATTAAAACCATAGGCCAAAATTGCTGTACATCCGCACCACCCCTAAAAATACTTTAGGAAGAAAGATGAGAGGGAAAACATGCAATAACAGGGGGTTGTGTGGAAGGGAGGGGGGACCCGAATTCCCCTGGAATTATGCAAAACAGCATCAAACGGGGAAGGGACTGCCTAACGTGGGGGCATATGGGGGGGGCGGCGCTCTTGCGGATAGCGAAGATGGATCTAGGTAGAAAACAGGGTTTACAAACCCCTCTTGGATCAGTCTTTTCTGGGGAATCTCTCATTGATAAAATATGCACAGACCAATCATTTATGCGGACCCTAGTAGGGCTAACCACGTGATTTCCCAGGGGCGTGGGGAAAAAAAAATTGAGAGCCAAAGGACTCACCCCCAATTTTCTCTTGAGTACTTTTTTGGCCAAACCAGACTTTCAGGGAGGTCCCCACATGGGGAATTCTATCGGGGAAGGGGGGGGATTACCTCAGTTATCACAGATAAAAATGAAAAAAAGGAAGATTTTTCCCCAGAAGAGCTCCGGAACAAATTTCCGGCTGTGGAAATCTCCTTTTTTTTATACTTTGTCCCTAGCTAGCCCCGTAAAGTGAACCTTGGGGGCTCGTCGGCAGAAGGGACCCGCTCTCTGGGGGGGTGTTGCGAAAAAGCTACTTCCTTTAAGGGGCAAACCTCCCCCCATATAAGTAACCCTTTCGCAATTAGACTTCTCCAAGACCCCAAGGCAATTTCAAAAAAGGGAGGGGGATGCCCCCGTTTGGGCCTGGCCCCGTTAAAAAAGGGGGCCCCCAACAATAGTAAAAGTTTTTGCCCCCCAGAGAACTGGGAAATGACCCCCCAAAAAATTTTTATAGAGCAATATAACCCCAAAAAAAGGGGGCACAAAATGGGGGTTATCCCGATAACTTGTGCTTTCGTTTTGAGCGCCAAGGCGGACCTATTCCTTGCTTATGGAGGTCCCAGTAACCAGACCTTTTGGGACAAAACATACATTTACATTTCCCCAACCCCACGAACTAGCCCCCGAACTCCATGTGGGCGATATTTGGTCATGTAAACCCCACACGCACCCATTACCCAGGGTTAGGAAAACTTTCCACTTTATCGCAGCAAGGGAGTGAAACAACTTTCAAAACCCGGATTCATGAAACACCCCGCCCCTTTTAAATTTTTTTTTTGAAAAATTATCAATTTAATGAAGAGGGCTGGGTGGAGGCAAAATACACAAAAAAAACCCGGGGTTGAAAATTTCTTCCCGACGGGAGAGCTTTATCTCTTTGCTGCCGTCGTATCAAAAAAGCCATAAAAACTGTTTTTTTCTTAACCTTTTGGGATAAAATAGAGTTTGGTGGGGGATCCGCCGATACTTATCCAATCGGGCAAGAGGGGGGGGGCCCCTATTGGGGTGGCCGCGCGTACCGCCTATTGACCCCCTGACTTTTTGGGGATTGCAGAGTCAGATGGTCATATGTTACTTATGTGGTTTATGCATAGGGTACGGGGTCAACCTCCAAGGTTTCTTGTCACACAACTGCATCCCGGATATGCAAGAAAATACCCAAAAAAAAGGGGGACACCTAGAGGGTTGATGGCAAATAAGAGCAAGACTCAATTTCTGTTACAAAAAAACGGTTTGGAGACATCATGGATAAAAAATGCTTATGTCATAAAATTATAATAGCAGTCCAGTTGCTCGTCCTTGCATTCTTAAGTTTTTTTAAGTTGGGGGGGGGGGGAGGGGAAAAGGGGGGTAAGGGGATTTAGTAAAAAAAAGGGATTTTCCCATGATTTAGGAAAAATAAACACAAAAAAAACAAACAGAGATTGTTTATTTTTTATTCGAAAGTTATTGGTATAATGAATAATTGCAGCTGAAGATTTTTCTTGTTGTTCGACATGGAAAAACCAATAAAAAAAGATTGAAAAAAAAAAATAAAAAAAAAATTTCCCATTTATTATTTTTTTTCTGCCTATTTAAAAAAATTGCCCAGTCAAACGGTTTAGGGCCCCCCTAAGCAGAATAAATTAGCCCTTCCTAAAAATTTAGGTTTTTGTGGTCCTTGACAAAAAATCTATTTTAAGGAAAACAGAAATTTTTTATTTTATGGTCACTATTTCCTAGGTCCCCTCAACCTGAACCTTTGTTACATTGTCAGGTCTGTTAGTCCATTTCAAGTTCAAAAGGGCCTTTCCTCTAGTCAGTTCTTGCACCATTTGGCAAAGGTAATTATCATTCCTTTATGAGAGCTACAGGTTTCAGATTCCCAATTGATGTCTGGATAGTTAAAGCGCCATAATAATAACCTCATTCTGATTAGCCCCTCATCTATTTGCCTGAGGAGTAAATATTCCAGGGGTTCTGTTATATTTGGGGGCCTATAGCAGACCCCTATTAGTATTATATTGTTATTGTTACCCCCCATGTATATTTACCCATAATGATTCCACCTGTTCATTACCTGTACCTATATCTTCGTGCAGTGTTGGCTTTAGACAGGATTTTACATAGAGACATACACCTCCCCCTTCCGGTCTTTACGATCCCTTCTAAATAGACTGTAACCCTGTAAGTTAACCGCCCAGTTGTAGCTCTCGTCCACCATGTCTCAGTTATCCCCACTAAGTCATATTTTTCTTCAGCTATAGTAATTCTAGTTCATTTATTTTGTTGGTCAGCCCTCCTGGCATTGGTCAGCATGAAATATAGAGACTTTCCATTTTTTATTCCTTTTTTCCCTGATCTTTTTAACTATTGCTACACCCCCTCTCTCCACTCCACCCCCTGATTATTACTAGTTCCCAGCTCTCTATCTTCACTATCTTGCACGCTATATGTGTAGTTATCCTCCCCCCCCCCCCAGCCCCCTAGTTTAAATATTCCTCCAACTTCCTGGCCATTTTGTCCCCCAATACAGCTGCCCCCTCCCCATTTAGGTGCAGCCCGTCCCTAGCATAGATCTAATACATAAATCAGTGGCACACTAAAGACTAAGTAAAACCTCAAGTTATATAGGAATATCCGAAAGGCTTTACAGCTAATGAAAATATGAAAAACCTGGGACTCTTAGTTTACAGTATTTGATCAAAGATTGTATTAAGCTCACCTCCCAACACGTCAAGGGGTTCCCAGTGCAGTTGAGTCCCTACACTAAAACATGTTACCTGTAGTCTATTTGGGAGATGGCAATCTCATTGGCTTGCTGCACTCAGCCACCTCTTTTAAATCCGTGCAGGTTAATTCAATTGCAGGTTCCTATCACTCCTGGGGTAGTGGCAGTCTGAATGGACTCCTAGCAAGGTAACATGTTTTAGTGTAGGGACTCACCTGCACTGGGAACCCCTTGACGTGTTGGGAGTGAGCTTAATACAATCTTTGATCAAATACTGTAAACTAAGAGTCCCAGGTTTTTCATATTTTCATTAGCTGTAAAGCATTTCCTATATTCCTATATAACTTGAGGTTTTACTTAGTCTTTAGTGTGACACTGATTTATTGTATTAGATGTATGTCATTGCCTTTCAGTGTGCACCTATGCTTACGTTTTCAAGTATATATTCAGATGTGCACAGCCTTTTACATTTTGTAGTCTATTTGGAGATGGCAATCTCATTGGCTGCTGCACTCATGCCACCTCTTTTAAATCCGTGCAGGTTAATTCAATGCAGGTTCCTATCACTCCCGGGGAAGTGGCAGTTCTGTATGGACTCCTAGCAAGTGTAACATGTTTTAGTGTGGGACTCACCTGCACTGGGAACCCCTTGACGTGATTGGGAGGTGAGCTTAATACCAATCTTTGATCAAATACTGTAAACTAAGAGTCCCAGGTTTTTCATATTTTCATTAGCTGTAAAGCATTCCTATATTCCTATATACTTGAGGTTTTACTTAGTCTTTAGTGTGCCACTAGATTTATGTATTAGATGTATGTCATTGCCTTTCAGGTGCAACCTATGCTTACGTTTTCAAAGTATATATTAGATGTGCACAGCCTTTTACATTTGTAGTCTATTTGGGAGATGGCAATCTCATTGGCTTGCTGCACTCAGCCACCTCTTTTAAATCCGTGCAGGTTAATTCAATTGCAGGTTCCTATCACTCCTGGGGAAGTGGCAGTCTGAATGGACTCCTAGCAAGGTAACATGTTTTAGTGTAGGGACTCACCTGCACTGGGAACCCCTTGACGTGTTGGGAGGTGAGCTTAATACAATCTTTGATCAAATACTGTAAACTAAGAGTCCCAGGTTTTTCATATTTTCATTAGCTGTAAAGCATTTCCTATATTCCTATATAACTTGAGGTTTTACTTAGTCTTTAGTGTGCCACTGATTTATGTATTAGATGTATGTCATTGCCTTTCAGTGTGCACCTATGCTTACGTTTTCAAAGTATATATTAGATGTGCACAGCCTTTTACATTTTGTAGTCTATTTGGGAGATGGCAATCTCATTGGCTTGCTGCACTCAGCCACCTCTTTTAAATCCGTGCAGGTTAATTCAATTGCAGGTTCCTATCACTCCTGGGGAAGTGGCAGTCTGAATGGACTCCTAGCAAGGTAACATGTTTTAGTGTAGGGACTCACCTGCACTGGGAACCCCTTGACGTGTTGGGAGTGTCTTAATACAATCTTTGATCAAATACTGTAAACTAAGAGTCCCAGGTTTTTTCATATTTTCATTAGCTGTAAACCATTTCCTATAATCCTATATAACTAGAGGTTTTACTTAGTCTTTAGTGTGCCACTGATTTATGTATTAGATGTATGTCATGCTTTCAGTGTGCACCTATGCTTACGTTTTCAAAGTATATATAGATGTGCACAGCCTTTTACATTTTGTAGTCTATTTGGGAGATGGCAATCTCATTGGCTTGTTGCACTCAGCCACCTCTTTTAAATCCGTGCAGGTTAATTCAATTGCAGGTTCCTATCACTCCTGGGGAAGTGGCAGTCTGAATGGACTCCTAGCAAGGTAACATGTTTTAGTGTAGGGCTCACCTGCACTGGGAACCCCTTGACGTGTTGGGAGGTGAGCTTAATACAATCTTTGATCAAATACTGTAAACTAAGAGTCCCAGTTTTTCATATTTTCATTAGCTGTAAAGCATTTCCTATATCCTATATAACTTGAGTTTTACTTAGTCTTAGTGTGCCACTGATTTATGTATTAGATGTTATGGTCATTGCCTTTCAGTGTGCACCTATGCTTACGTTTTCAAGTATATATTAGATGTGCACAGCCTTTTACATTTTGTAGTCTATTTGGGAGATGGCAATCTCATTGGCTTGCTGCACTCAGCCACCTCTTTTAAATCCGTGCAGGTTAATTCAATTGCAGGTTCCTATCACTCCTGGGGAAGTGGCAGTCTGAATGGACTCCTAGCAAGGTAACATGTTTTTAGTGTAGGGACTCACCTGCACTGGGAACCCCTTGACGTGTTGGGAGGTGAGCTTAATACAATCTTTGATCAAATACTGTAAACTAAGAGTCCCAGGTTTTTCATATTTTCATTAGCTGTAAAGCATTTCCTATATTCCTATATAACTTGAGGTTTTACTTAGTCTTTAGTGTGCCACTGATTTATGTATTAGATGTATGTCATTGCCTTCAGTGTGCACCTATGCTTACGTTTTCAAAGTATATTTTAGATGTGCACAGCCTTTTACATTTTGTAGTCTATTTGCAGATGGCAATCTCATTGGCTTGCTGCACTCAGCCACCTCTTTTAAATACGTGCAGGTAAATTCAATTGCAGTTTCCTATCACTCCTGTGGAAGTGGAAGTCTGAATGGACTCCTAGCTAGGTTACATTTTTTAGTGTAGGGACTCTCCTGCACTGGGAACCAATTGACGTGTTGGTAGGTGAGCTTAATACAATCTTTGATCAAATACTGTAAACTAAGAGTCCCAGGTTTTTCATATTTTCATTAGCTGTAAAGCATTTCCTATATTCCTATATAACTTGAGGTTTTACTTAGTCTTTAGTGTGCCACTGATTTATGTATTAGATGTATGTCATTGCCTTTCAGTGTGCACCTATGCTTACGTTTTCAAAGTATATATTAGATGTGCACAGCCTTTACATTTTGTAGTCTATTTGGGAGATGGCAATCTCATTGGCTTGCTGCACTCAGCCACCTCTTTTAAATCCGTGCAGGTTAATTCAATTGCAGGTTCCTATCACTCCTGGGGAAGTGGCAGTCTGAATGGACTCCTAGCAAGGTAACATGTTTTAGTGTAGGGACTCACCTGCTCTGGGAACCCCTTGACGTGTTGGGAGGTGAGTTTAATACAATCTTTGATCAAATACTGTAAACTAAGAGTCCCAGGTTTTTCATATTTTCATTAGCATTAAAGCATTTCCTATATTCCTATATAACTTGAGGTTTTTACTTAGTCTTTAGTGTGCCACTGATTTATGTATTAGATGTATGTCATTGCCTTTCAGTGTGCACCTATGCTTACGTTTTCAAAGTATATATTAGATGTGCACAGCCTTTTACATTTTGTCGTCCCTAGCATAGAGTCTGTAGCCAAGACAGAAGTCAGCCCAGTTCTCCAAAAACCCAAATCCTTCTTTCCTACACCAATTTTTGAGCCACTTAGTCACCTCTCTAATCTCCCTCTGCCTCTCTGGTGTGGCCCGTGGAACAGGTAATTTTTCTGAAAATATTACCCTGGAGGTACTTGTGTTGAGCTTTTGGCTTAAGTCCCTGAAATCATTTTTAAGGACACTCCACCTACCTCTAACTTTGTCATTGGTGCCAATGTTTACCATGACAGCTGGATTCTCACCAGCCCCACCCAGCAATCTGTCAACCCGATCCGCGATATGTCGAACTCGGGCCCCAGGTAAACAACATACTGTTCGACGATCCCGGTCTTTGTGGCAGATTGCCCTGTCTGTGCCCCTAATAATGGAGTCCCCAACTACTAGCACCTGTCTAGCCTGACCTGCACTCCTATTCCCCATCTTACTGGAGCAGACAGGGGTAGTGTCTCGCTGCAGCAATGCTATTTCTGAGCCGATATCCCCCTCATCTGCCAATCTTGCAAATTTGTTGGGGTGTACCAGATCAGGCCTAGCCTCCCTGACACTCTTCCCTCTACCCTTCTTTCTGACTGTTACCCAGCTAGCTGCCTCATGTTCCTGCACCTCCATGCTACCACCCTCCCCAGCATCTACACCTGCGAGTGATTGCTCAGTGGGCAGCCGGCTCGCTTCCAAGTTGGCAATGGATCTCAGTGTCGCCACTTGCTCATTTAGATCCAGGATACGGGCTTCTAAATGTGCAGTGTGCACACATCTTGCACAGCAGTATGCCCCCTCGAACTGTTGCTCAAGGATGGCATACATTGCACAGGTTGTGCACTGGACAGCATTGTCAAACATGGAACTCATGGGGATGTTACCAAAAAGATATATGAATAAATTATAATAATAAGCAGTACAATACTGTCCCCTCTAAACTCCCCAAATCTAAAGTCTCTCAATCTTAAGTCTCCAACACTTAAAAGAAACACACTTATAAGGAAAACACACTCACAGACTCGTTCACTCGCTCAAAATACTCAGTTTTAAACCTTTCCCACACTGCTGTTTGGCTGTGCTGCAATCTCTCTTTCAGGAGCAAAAGGCCTTACCAGCCCCACACAGCTGCTATTTAAGCTCTGTTGATTAGGTAACCACACCCCTGACCAGTCACCTGACTCAACAAGCCCTCAGCAACTGTGTATGTTTGTAACTATAGAACTACTAACTACTCTTTAATACTATAAATGTAATCTATACACAAAATAAGTGTAGCTACAAGTATAAACTATATGTCTGCTATAGATTTTAAATGTACTGCAATAATAAATAAACACAGGTATAAATAAACACAAGTATTTGCTGGAGGATTAACAAGGACTTCTCCCTCTCAATCTTAAGTCTCCAACACTTAAGCCTGGACTTGGCTTACATATATTTTATATGAAACTTATCACTATAGGTATGATTTTTATACGAAAAAAATGGATAATAATTAGTATCTACATATTGTTTTACGATGTTTTACTTATATTCAGCACAAAATAAAGATGGTGGCTCTGTTAAAATTTTCCTATTGGTCGAAAAAACAGTCGAAGATGGAATGAAAATTCTGAAACCGTATACGGTTTACATAATATAATTTATAAATAATTATCACTAGAAATAATTTACTTTTTTATCTGCACTTTAGAATCGAGTTTCATTCTACTTGCCACGTGTTACTGAACTAAATTACGAAGCCAAAATTCATCTACCAAGTCATCATGAGTGATAGTGATGCTGGATCTAGTTTCCGCCATTATCCAAGAAAACGTGTTTGCAGGTTAGTATCATTTTGTGAAAAGCCAATAATGTAGTATTGTGTAGTATTTCTGAAAATTATTTATTTTTCATTTTTTCATATTTACAGATTTATGTCTGATGAAATAATGCGAATGCTAGAAGAATCTGATTCTGAGCATGAGGAAGAACCATATGTTGCATCTGATGATGAAAACTATGTACCACAAGTGGATGTTACTGAAGAAGATTCAGACATTGAACAAGAAATGGTCATAGAGCAGGAAAAAGAATACGACTCAGACGAAAGTGTTGAGGATGAGTCTGTGCCTCAAAGTGCAGGTGTAGTGATCCACTGCCAAATGCACAAACAAAATCTCGTAATGTCCTACGACAAAGAGGTGGCCCTGCAGCAATCAGCAACCTGTATACAGCAAAAGAGCTATTCAAGTCAATCATGACTCCCGAGATGTGTGACATCATATTATGAGAAACGAATCGAAAGGCCAAGAGAGTTTGTGATGCTTACAACAACGAACTGGTACAACGTTTTCCTGATTCTTCTGAGCGGCCACCACAAAAAACATTCAAGCAATTTACTGAAACTGAACTCCATGCATTTTTGGGCATACTGATTGCTGCTGGTGTGCGCAGAGCCAACAAAGAGAATCTGGAGGAAATGTGGAATATTGATGCTCTGCCTCTTATACGTGCAGCCATGTCTCGTGACCGCTTCAAGATGATACTCAGATTTATCAGATTTGACAACGAAAATACAAGTGCAGAACGTGTGCAAACAGATAAAGCTGCATCAATATGGGACATCTGCACAATGCTGAACAGAAATCTGGAGAGAGCCTTCAAGCCATTTGATTGCAACACCATCGACGAGCAATTATTTCCTTTTAGAGGCCATACTAAATTTACCCAGTATATACCTTCAAAACCAGCTAAGTATGGCATAAAGATTTTCTGGGCTTGTGACTCGTCAAACGCCTACCCATTACAAGGTCAGCTCTACACTGGGAAACCAACTGATGGTCCTCGACAAGTAAACATTGGTGAACGAACAGTATTGGACCTAGTGATCTCATATATAGGCTCTGGAAGAAATGTCACCATCGAAAACTTCTTTACAACCATGGTACTAGCTAAGGTATTGAACTCCTGGTTCATTACACTAGTTGGTACAGTGAGAAAAAACAAAAGGTTCCTACCTAGCAACATGCAGCCTGCCAAAGAAAGGCCTGTAAACTCGACAAATTTTGTCTACAATCAAGATGCAACAGTCTGTTCATATGTACCAAAGAAGAACAAATCAGTCGTGCTTCTATCATCTATGCACATGACGGGAGAAGTTGAAGAGACGCTAGCAGCCAAGCCAGAGATAATAAAATACTACAACAAAACAAAAGGCGGAGTTGATGTTATGGATAAAATGTTGGGAGAGTACACTGTGAAACGACGAACATTACGTTGGCCTCTGGTATTTTTCTACAATATGATTGACATCACTGGGTTAGCATCCTACATCGTCTACAGAGAACACAATCCAAGCTTCAGGACAAAGGATCAACGAAGAAAGTTCCTGAAAGATCTCGCAAATCAGCTGTGTATGCCTGCAATTGAAGATCATAGTACTAAACGAATGATGATGAGAAACCATTTTCTTCGAGGTGCAGTAGAAATGGTGCTTGGATGATGCATTGTTGTAGCATCGCAAGCAGCAGTTGGCCCTCAAATACCTCATGGTAGTCGTGGACCCTCCCCTGTTGTTGGTAGTTGCTGTGTCTGCCGAGACCTGAGGCGAAAACCACATAAGACTAGAAAGTCTTGTGTGGTTTGTGTGAAACCCATTTGCGATGAACACTCGGTAGCAAAGACAACATGCATTACTTGCGAAGAAAATCAATAAAAAAAAGTTTCTTACATTTTCTTTTATAATGTAAATGAACAGTTTTTTACTTGTTTATAATAATAAAATAGCATTATCATTAAAAAAATATTATTCTTTTTTCCTTGCATTATCTTCATTCAAAATACATGAGGGTACATTTGTACCTATGCAGCTTGTTATGGATGCAAAAATATCTCGACCCCTTATCTGGACCAAAACTGGAGAGATGTCACGAAATTTCAGCCATCTACGGCTTTTCGAAAAAAGTTATTGCAATTTTAAAATGGAATAGTTACAATTGTACCTACTCAGCCGGATGAAGGTTAAATTCACTTGAAAATTGTTTTGTTTCCAGCCACGTCTGCTGGCAATATGTTCCAAGCATCTAAAACTCTTTCAGTAAAGTAATATTTTCTCACATTGCTTCTGATCCAATGCCACCCCTACCCCCACAGCAGTTTCAGATTCTATTGGCTTTTGTTTAGTCCTTATTTGAACCATTAACATATTTAACGGTTTCAATCATGTTTTCCACTCCATTCTGTCTTCTAGGCTATACAAATTAAACCCTTTCATGATATTGGACGTAAGCTTACCGCCAAGTCTGCTAGGGTTCCCGCAAATGGACGTAAACTTACGTCCAGAGGATAGTGCGAAACAGAAAATAGAGTTCGCACAATCGCTGCGGGAGTCTAGCTATACATTACAGCTGGCATCCCACAGCATCGGCCTCCAGCGGAGTTTACTCCAGTGGCCGATAAACCCCTTAGTTGCTGCAGTAAAATGCGACCGCGGACAGCCTAGAAGCCTAATAAAGGCTTGTAGGCATGGACAGGCATAGTTGCCATGGAGAGCAGTATACAGCAAACTGCTGCGTAATGCTCTCCATTGTAACAATGATCAGAAGATCACTGTTACATGTCCCCTATGGGAACAAGAGAAAAAAAAGTGCAAAAAAAGTTAAACACAACAAATAAAATAAAAACATGTACACTACCCTTTTCCCCTTTACAGACGGCAATCACCC
This sequence comes from Phyllomedusa bahiana, assembly GCA_025379985.1. Taxonomy (NCBI): domain Eukaryota; kingdom Metazoa; phylum Chordata; class Amphibia; order Anura; family Hylidae; genus Phyllomedusa; species Phyllomedusa bahiana. Next base: position 35,168 of record JAODAL010011186.1, on the reverse strand, counting down.
CAAAAAAGATTTAAAACATACAGTACACATATTTGGTATCGCCACGTGTGTAACAACCTACCCTATAAATCTGTCATGTTATTTAACAAACACAAAAGAACTGTGATTTTCATTCATCCCGCAGTATGGAATAAAAAGCGATCAAAAAGTCTTATAAAGTGGTACCAAAACGTCAATTCATCTCGCAAAAAAAACCTTACACAGCTCTGTATATGGAAAAATAAAAAGGATATCAGAAGATAGTGATGTATACATATTGTTTTACATAATAAAATCACCTTTTTTTTTTTTTTTTTTTTTGAAACGCTTCAACATGAAAAAAACACTATATAAATTGGGTATCACCGTAACTGTATCGACCCACAGAGTAAAACTAACTTGTTACGTATACTTCACAGTGAGCACTGTTAAAAATAAAATTAAAAAAAACACTACTGGGATTGAAGTATTTTCTTCACCCTGGCTTCCAAAAAATGGATTTAAAACTCCTCAATAAGCCTTGTCCCCCAAAAAATTATACCAATAAAAATGTCAACTCATCCCGCAATAAACAAGCCCATACACAGCTCTGTTCACAGAAAAATTAAAAAAGTTATGATTCTCAAACTATGGTGATGCAAAAGCCTTTTCCTTTTTGAATAAAAGTGGTTTTATTGTGTAAAAGCAGTAAAACATAAAAAAACTACATAAAATTTATATCCTTGTAATTGTACCTACCCGCATGGTAAAGTTATCATGTCATTTACACTGCACGGCTAATGCTGTAAAAATGAAGCGTCTCACAGATCAAAAGAAAAATTCCTAAAACAATAATCTTTAATAGATATGCATTAAAATATTTATCCTTTATATATAATGGCCTCGCCCATATAGCCACTATCCATTTGTATAACTGTATAAAGTACCTGGTGTATATCAATACCTAAGTACAGAAGTAAATGAACAATGTCCAGCTAATCACAGCAACAAAGGACATTTGTACACAATATACATATTAGCAGGGAAGAGTGCCCCTATAGGAGGGAGGAAATTGAGGTAAAAAACTCACGATTCTGAAGATTTTGTCACAGTAGACTCCATTGCCCCATTGGACCAATATATAACAGAAAAGGCACTATCACTAACACTACACTTGCCCTATCCAGATAGAGCACTCGCCCCGAAAAGGGCGACCCCACCTCTCGTCGACTCCTCCTGACTAACTAAATTATACAGTAACAAACATAGAAGACACAGACATAAATCCCGACGCGTTTACCCAAGATTTGGTTCATCAGGGGATAATTATTATACATCTGTGATGAGAGATGATGGTCCAGTTGATGGCATGATGAGGCCATAAGTAAGTGCCAGACAGAATCACTTATATACCCACCCCTATTAACCAAATAGGCTACTCCGCCAATCCTATGCCGCTTTACTCACCTATGACATAGGAGTAAAGTCCTTGCACATGTGCAATAGCACAACAAAGACTCTAAGCACCGCATGTCCCGCTCGCCTCCCGTTCCGCTAAACCGGAAGTGACAAAGCGGATGTGACAAAATGAAAGTCACTAACTTCAGCACGTTGTGCCCCAACTAGGAGCTAGGCTGGCAAACGAGCGCACTCGCGCATGCGCTCCAGTCCCCGCCGCGCAACCAGCAAAATAGTGCTCCCCACAGACAGAGGCGCACTTGGGCGCCTTAACTGTACAGATAATATATTAGATACAATAACATAATAGCGACCCAAACCACAGGGGGCTTATCATAGAAACTCAATATCGGGTACATAAGGCTACATTTAATAATCCGATAAATATAAACTACCTATTTAAGGCTGAGTAGAGTCAAGTGATGGGCAACAAGGAAGAAATACAAAAAGATATAAAAATATTGTATACTCTGGCAATATTGATAATAAAGAGATTATACCCAGCACATGGTATGATATTCTCAACTGATTACCCTATCAACAAAATCCAAAGAAAAGGACCAAAAAACTGAAATTATGAAAGAATATTATAAAAAACAGCCAAACTGCAAATTTTCATTGAGACCGTCAGGGGTCGTGGTATGTACTCTGAACATCCACTGGGTTTCTTTATTGAGTAGTCTTGTATCCCAGTCACCCCCTCGAGGTGATTTCCTCACCACCGCAATGATCGAAAATTTCAGATGTTTTGGATCATTATTATGACATTCACATACATGTCGAGCTATCGGTGTGCCTCTCCTATGCCTAATGTCCCCTAGATGCTCACCAACTCGTCTTCTAAATTGTCTTTTAGTCTTTCCAACATATGCTAATGGGCAAGTACAACTGCATAGATAAATGACTCCTTCACTCTTACAGTTTGAAAAATCTCTCTTCACAAATATACGATCTGATTTAAAATCAGTGAAGGTCTTTGACTGCTCAATGAATGGACATGCCACACAGTCATCCCCACACCGAAAGGTACCTAGTGGTTGTCGATCCAACTAGGTCCCCGTTTTTTTGGGTGGACTATATAAACTATGCACCAGTCTATCCCTCAATGATCTCCCTTTCCTAAATGTAATCTGAGGAAAATTAGGAAGGACATCTTTTAAATCCTGATCCGACCTCAAGATACCCCAGTATCTAGAAATACAGTCTCTCGCTAATTCGTGGCCCTGATCAAAATTTGCACAAACACTACCATGTACTCTACTTAAGCACGATGTATAGGTGTAGAGAACCCTTGATATAATGGAATGAAGTTCTGGGTATACCAATACAATTTAAACCAAAACAACTACAGGTATAACACCTAGAAAAAAGATACATAAAACATAACTTTCAATCAGAATGAATAAGAGTTGGGAAAGAAAACGAAAAAACACCCTCAAATATACCCTATCAAGGACCTGTCTACCTCAAAAATGGGGAAATCGCCCCAATAAGGGCGCCCCCACACTGGACCTAAACTAACCCTGTCCCTAGCTACATCTAAATGAAAAAAGAGAAAGAAAAAAAAAACAAAAACACATATACTACAAATGGAGCGCACAAACAAAAAAAGTGCTGTGATAAATAACAATACAACAGACAATATACGTTTGATGTTCAAAAATACTATGAATTGATGATGCGTCATAGAAAGATAATCAATAACGCATAAATATTCCAATATTCCAACGCGTTTCCCCCCTAGATACTGGGGTTCATCAGGGAAAAATTGCAGTTGATAACAACAATACGGAACATCTAAGAAAAAATCAACAAGATGTATGCAATAAATATAACTCACGTCCCTTAATGATGGAAAACCAGCCCTGTTTTTCTAGGGGGGAAACGCGTTGGAATATTGGAATATTTATGCGTTATTGATTATCTTTCTATGACGCATCATCAATTCATAGTATTTTTGAACATCAAACGTATATTGTCTGTTGTATTGTTATTTATCAGCACTTTTTTTGTTTGTGCACTCCATTTGTAGTATATGTGTTTTTGTTTTTTTTTCTTTCTCTTTTTTCATTTAGATGTAGCTAGGGACAGGGTTAGTTTAGGTTCCAGTGTGGGGGCGCCCTTATTGGGGCGATTTCCCCATTTTTGAGGTAGACTGGTCCTTGATAGGGTATATTTGAGGGTGTTTTTTCGTTTTCTTTCCCAACTCTTATTCATTCTGATTAAAAGTTATGTTTTATGTATCTTTTTTCTAGGTGTTATACCTGATCAAAATTTGCCACAATCCGCATAGCTTGATTAGTGGGGGAACTTACTGTCTTGTCCATACCATTGAGCAGTCTCGACCTATCCCTTTTCATTTGTAAAAATGAAGCCCAAAAAACAATGGCGGAACTGCATTTTTTAACAAAAAAAAGTCTGCCTTCCAAAAGCCAAATAGTGCTCCCTCCCTTGTACGCCCTGCCATACGCCGAAACAGCAGTTTAAACCCACATATAGGTTATTGCCGAAGCTGAAAGAAATTGTGAAAGAAATTTTGGGGTGCTTTTTTCCAGGATTCCTTTTAAAAATGAAACATTTTCAGCTAAAATTGCAAATTGTTGAAAAAAATTAACTTTTCATTTTCATAGCATAACACTAGAAAAAAATTGTGAAACACGTGTGGGGTTGTTATACTCTCTACACCCCTGGATAAATAGCCCCCCTTTAATTTTTGCCCCATTTCAGGCTTCAAACATGAAGATATAAAATTTTTATTTTTGTTGTGAAGAATCGGCAACGGGTGGGACACAATTGTGAAGTGGAACAAAATTTATTGGATATTTTAAACTTTTGTAAAAAATAAAAAACTGAAAAGTGGGGCGTGCAAAATTATTCGGCCCCCTTAAGTTTATACTTTGTAGCGCCACCTTTTGCTGTGATTACAGCTGCAAGTCGCTTGGGGTATGTCTCTATCAGTTTTGCACATCGAGAGACTGATATTCTTGCCCATTCTTCCTTGGAAAACAGCTCGAGCTCAGTGAGTTTGGATGGAGAGCGTTTGTGAACAGCAGTTTTCAACTCTTTCCACAGATTCTCGATTGGATTCAGGTCTGAACTTTGACTTGGCCATTCTAACACTTGGATATGTTTATTTGTGACCCATTCCATTGTAGATTTTGCTTTATGTTTGGGATCATTGTCTTGTTTGAAGATAAATCTCCGTCCCAGTCTCAGGTCTTTTGCAGGCTCCAACAGGTTTTCTTCCAGAATGGTCCTGTATTTGGCTCCATCCATCTTCCCATCAATTTTAACCATCTTCCCTGTCCCTGCTGAAGAAAAGCAGGCCCAAACCATGATGCTGCCACCACCATGTTTGCCAGTGGTGATGGTGTGTTCAGGGTGATGAGCTGTGTTGCTTTTACGCCAAACATATGGTTTTGCATTGTGGCCAAAAAGTTAGATTTTGGTTTAATCTGACTAGAGCACCTTCTTCCACATGTTTTTGGTGTGTCTCCCAGGTGGCTTGTGGCAAACTTTAAACAAGACTTTTTATGGATATCTTTGAGAAAGGGCTTTCTTCTTACCACTCTTCCATAAAGGCGAGATTTGTGCAGTGTACAACTGATTGTTGCCCTGAGGACAGACTCTCCCACCTCAGCTGTAGATCTCTGCAGTTCATCCAGAGTGATCATGGGCCTCTTGGCTGCATCTCTGATAAGTCTTCTCCTTGTTTGAGATGAAAGTTTAGAGGGACAGCGGGGTCTTGGTAGATTTGCAGTGGTCTGATACTCCTTCCATTTCAATATGATCGCTTGCACAGTGCTACTTGGAATGTTTAAAGTTTGGGAAATCTTTTTGTATCCAAATCTGGTTTTAAACTTCTCCACAACAGCATCATGGACCTCCCTGAGACTATCACAGAGCAGGTGCATTTATACGGAGACTTGATTACATACTGGTGGATTATATGTATCATCATCAGTTATTTAGGACAACAATGGATCATTCAGAGATCCTCACTGAACTTCTGGAGTGAGTTTGCTCCAGAAATTTTCAGCTTGCCCTCAGTTTACATGGATGTTCCAGAATACAGCTGGAAAAAATTATGTTCTATGGATAAACTAGACAAAAGTGGAATTCTCTAGCACAATTGTAGAATGCTATATTTAGAAAAAGGACACTGTACACAAAAACCTCTTTTCAACTTTGTGAAGCATGCTGAAATTGATTTTCCCTGCTTTTTAATCTTTTTTTTTTTTCTCCTGGACATTCTGGCATATTTAGAGTATGTTCATTGGATCCGATTTTGGATACATTTTTAGATACGTGTTTTGGACCCTAAATGGACCCAAAAGGCATCTTACAATGTGCAGAGTGTTTTACATTGCTTTCAGTGTAAAACACGCATTGGCATTCAGACGATTGATCGCCGATGTGTTTACATGCGTTTACTTTCTGATGCGTCTTTCGGATCCGTTCAAAGAACTGTCAAGGTTAATTCTTGATCCGAAAGACGAAGCAGACACCCTATTTTAAACTATAGGGTGCGTTCCTGCTGCAGCCAAAATGCAGCCAAACACATCTGCATGTTGGATGCAATTTACGCAGCATTTTTCGGATCCAAAACGGATCCAATACGCCGTGTGAACATTCCCTTAAAGGAACAAGAACCCAGAAGTGATAAGAAACTGATTGCCAGGGAGCTCTGGAGCTGCAGTGGTGGGAGACAGGTAGGGAAATATAACTTTTTTTTTCTTTCAGCCAGGCCCCATTTCAGATTATTTTTTTTCTGTTGAATAACCCCTTCAGGCCCTGTTACAGTCATGCTTTGCCCATGCTAAAGTACCATCAGGGGATAAGAACTTGCAGAGCATGAATGGTGCAAAATGAGTAAGGGTAAATATAAAGTATTGCTAACCTTACTATTAAGGGGGTTCTCCATGACTGTCTTTTTATTTGTTATATGGCTCACAGGGCTGTGGTGTCGGTAAGCCAAAGCCCCGACTCCTCAATTTCCCAAACCTCCGACTCCGACTCCTGAATTCGACTCAGACTCCTGACTCTCTCATACTCGGCGCATGTTTAAGTGATAACTTTCCTGTAGTAAAATTGTCACAGGCTGTTTATCACCTTATGATACAATAATCAAGCTATTTAAGTAGAACACACACTGAGAAGCAAAAGAGTAACAATGTTTTGAACACTTGTGGGTAGAGTTGAAGAAAAAGCTGTATTTGTATCCAAGTCCAGTCTGCACCAACATTGGGAATGTGTAGAAGAGACCTGGGATCACATTTTGGTCATGATTGAATCTGATCCAGATCCCAGAAGGATTCAGGCAGTGCTGAAAACCAAAAGGTGGATTTAACAAATACTAACAAAATACTACAAATTAACATTTTTAATTTTTATGAGCAGAACAGTAACAATGCAGTTACAGGAAAGAATCTGAGAACTAAGCAGATGCTAAATACTTGCAAGTCAAATTTATGTAGATAGGTAAGATGACTGTATATAAAATTACAGTAGCCTCGTGTACAAAGCTGTAGTGGATGGAGAGATGTGGAGCCTGAAAGTCACAAGGTCAAAACATTGTTACCATTTTGCTTGTCAGTGTACAATATATTTATTGGATATGACTTTAGAACACCAAAAAATTGTAAATATGCAAAACACAGCAGGAACATTTGTGGAGTCTCTGAATTTGTTCTGAGAAATAGTATTGCCTCCATCAGATCCTGCATACATGACCTCACATCTAATCTAATTATTTCCAGGCTAGAGAACGGCCTCTCTACACTAACTTGGGGGCAAAGCGGTGACCACAGGGGCAACATCTCTAGCAATGTCAGGGTATAAAGGAATCGCCTCAGCCACAGTCAGTTTTGATGAATGGTTGATCTCTGCTACTTCTTTGAAAGCAGGTGAAAAATTTTGCTGAAATCTGTTTGTCCTGGGAGCAGAATCTTTACCCCTTGGGCAGTGCTTTGCCTGCTCCATGTCATCGATTACACTCCTCATGTGATGAGGTTGAAGATATGGGAGCAGTAACACTGGCCGGACCCAATTCCTCTTGCTCTTTGCATCGAACTAACTGGACCAACTAATTATATATTTTGGGAGTTGGAGTCGGTCCCTTTTATGACGACTCCGACTCCTGCAAAATAGACTCCGACTCCACGACTCCTACTCCACAGCCCTGAATTGGCTCACAACTTAAGTATATTAACCCCTTATCGCCGCAGCCATTTTTGGCCTTTCTGACAGAGCCCCATTTTTTAAATCTGACATCTGTTACTTTATGTGAGAATACCTTTTTGACACTTTTACCTATCCGTGTGATTCAGAGAATATTCTTTAGGTTAGTAAGAAATTTTGGTCCAAACAATCTTGGTTTATTTGTGAAAAATATCAAAATATCGTGAAAAATTTGAAAAATCTGCCATTTTCAAACTTAAAAAATTTCTGCATGTAAGACAGGTTCCACTCAAAATAGTTTATAACTAGCATCTACCATATATCTACTGTAGGTTGGCATCATTTTTAAATGTCTTTATTTTTTATGACATTAGGGGGCTTAGAAAATTAGTAGTCATTTTTCACTTTCAAGAAAATTTGCAGTATAAATTTTTTTAGGAACCAGTCCAGTTCTGACATAGTTTTGCGGGGCCTGCATGTTATATACCCCCCAATAAATGACTCCATCTAAGAAACTATATACCTTAAAGTATTTTCAACACTTTTTAGGAAGTTTGTTAACCCTTTAGGCATTTCACAGAAATTAAAGCAAAGTGGAGAAAACTAAGATTTTGTTACTGAAATCTTTATTTCCCTGAGTCGGCAGCACACAATGGTTTAATATCCTCCTCACCCTAGCTAGGACAGAAGAAAAGAACCAAGTATCAGGTTCAAATAAATCAAGCAAGGATTAGATCCGCATCACCAATATAAGGGTGCTTTCCACCCATATAAGGTCTCCCCAAACAATGAACAGACGTGTTTCATTTTTAAATCAGTAAAGGTGCTTTCACACAGTGCACTTTTGGTGCGTTTTTGATGCATTTTTTGTGCAGGAAGGCATAGCAATTAATGCTTTACATTGCTGCACAAAAATCACAGCAAAAATCGCGGTAAAAATCACTATTGTTGCCGTTTTTTTGTGCAACAATGTACAGCATTAATTGCTGTGCCTTCCTGCACAAAAAAACGCATAAAAAAAACGCACTGTGTGAAAGCACCCTAGAGACATTTTTATAAAGGTGGGATACCTGTGCTGCCTTTGGACTCGGGGAAATAAACATTTAGGTAAGAAAATCTTAGTTTTCCCTTTCTTCAGAGCACAATGGGATTTCCCAAAGCAGCATAAGAAAAACGGGAGTGAGGGGGGCTTAATATGCAAAATAAGCATCTTCTAAACTACTCAGAAGTTCATAGAGAACACTAAGTAGCTACTTGCCAAATTTAATCTAGTAAAGGTTTAATTTTATTCGACAATAAGGAAGCTATTGAACACAAGGTGTTGGCTCATTTTTCATTAGCCAATGACCATGCTTCTTGATCATTACATAGGAAATATTGCTATAGGACCAGTGTCAGAGGCTATGCTGACTTGGTTTTCTGTAAGAGGCTCTTGTAAGTGAAGAAACAGACTTCTTTTTTCTCGGAATATTGATCTAAAAGATAAGTTTACCATTTTCTGAAGTTATCAAAAAGATGAGCAGTTTGATCCGAAGGAAGAATCTAGAAGAAAAAAACTGTCAATTCCCTGATTCCCTGGTTAACATTGTATTCAGATGCCACATTGAAAAGGACTCCAGCATAAAACCATACCAGACAGCACCCCCAACTAAAACAATCCATCCGCCCAACAGCGCTTCTGGGTGAATAAACCGCCCAAACCGAAAGAGCCGCTCCTGGCACCCTGCCCGGTTGTGGGACTTAGGTTCACACCGCCTTGTTACAGGAGGTGGGGAACTGAAAGGAGAGAGAAATTCTTTAGAAATCAAGCTGATAATATGGTAAACTCCAGAGGCTCCACCAATGTGCAGAAGGTTATTAAGAATTGCCTTAGATAGACACATGCCATCCAGGTTTACCTGTCAAATTCCAGGCTATAAATTCTATAGATCTGGATGTAGATGACACATAGATTAGAAGATCTTTTCATTTGAGCAGTTTATAGAAGATTTTCTGCAATAGCACTGACTTAAGTGGAATCTAGTCCCTTTTTAGTCCAAATTGGAATGACTACACTGGCACTGACTTTCTTTTTTATATACTCCTGAGATCTGAGGTCATAGAGAATATCCTAGAAGACGAAGTCTGCACCCTAAACCTGACTTCAAACTGAAGAAGTCTCCTTGATTCAGAAATTTTACCAGTCTGGTTAGTACAAGAAGCCCCTGGAACATATTACCCCATGTGATCAGGCACACTCACAACCCTCACAGTTTTAAGTGCGCTCTGTAAACTCATCTTCTTAGACAAGCCTATCAAGACCCCTAATTGTTAACCCCCCAAATTCTGTCACACATTCGTCACTTCCTGCACTTTGGCACCCACAGACACTTATCTGTATATAGATGTATGGTTGGGATGGCAGGTTCATCCACTTTTTATGTATACTACCCCATATTTATGTAACATGGCTGGTCCATTGTAAACCAAGCACTTGTCACCCTTTGTTTCACCCATACACCCTAATAGATTGTAAGCTCTTGCGAGCAGGGCCCTCACACCTCGTGTCTCATTTGTCAGTAGCTTTTTATAATGTAATGTCTGGTTTGTCTGTGCTTATTCCCTCTATATTGTAAAGTGCTGCGGAATATGTTGGCGCTATATAAATAAAGATTATTATTATTATTATATGTACTTGTTGAGCTTTCTGAAAACTGTACTTCTACTTCCTAATCTTGTAGCAGCCTTACACCATAAGCTGAAGTCTCGTGCCTTTGTTTAAGTTGAATCGGGTGGCCCTATGGTCTATTGGAAACAGTCACCCTATGGTTTGTAGAAAAATGTGAAATAAGAACCAAACAAACAGCTCGTTAACCGACGAGGAAAGGGAAATAACCTTGTTTACTACTCTGAGAATGTCCTGCTGAAACGACTTGAAAATAAAACTGGTTAGAGCCCCTTCCAGAATGGAAGCAGACAGCCCCAAAACACTATGGTTACAATAGAAGATTATACCTAGACCTCAACCAGTTTTTGTTTTTTGTTTTGTTTTTTTTCTTTTTGCTCTTGACTTTCATCAAAAACCTCTGTGGAAAGGGATGGATCTAAAAGTCTGTGGTGCTGAAGAAGCTGAGAAGTGCTTGCTGTGATGAAACCGTTTTCAAATAAGGAAATTGCATCCAAATCTGATTTCTGCTAGAACCACAATAATTCTGTTCAAGTATAGTGAGGACTACCTTAGAGGAAGGAAAGTCATTTAGAATGGCGGAGACATTTGTTATTTCTATCGCCACCTGAGAACTTCTCTGTAAATTGGTGAACATATATTAGTTACAGTGGTGGACCAGACCTTCTGTACTTGATGAAAAAATGAATGATCTAATATTAACTTCCCTTCAACAGCAATGGAATACGTGAGGTTGAACCAGTCCTCAAAGAGACACCTGGTTGGATGTCTGAGCCTTATAGACTGAAGGGACATCTAAGACACCATTATAGAAAAATAATATAAGAATTGGTTACTTCTCAATTAATACCAGTTTAGAATCCATATATTGGGAGATTTCTTCTGGGCCAGAGTGACCGTCCCCTTGGAATTAGACTTTTTATTTATTTTAATGTATTTTTTTCCCCTCTTCTTAAAGGGGTGTTTCATTAAATGGTGTTCAGAATAAGGGGACAGTGAAAACAAGCAACTTTGCAATTGGATGTCATTAGCAAAGCTGCCTTGTTCTCACAGTGTCCCTTATCTTGTGTTTTTATTTACACTGATATCCAGTGTGGGTCTAATCCCTCCTGATCCCTCCTCCTTGTAATTCACTAGCTGAGAGCTCATTTACATTCTGTACAGCCCCTGGGTCGATTCACGGAGCTGTGTGTCTGACTCAGAGTTAGGGGCTGTAGCATTTTCTGTTTCCACACCTAGCAGAAACAGACTGCAGCAGATTGTACAATGAGAAAACATGACAGTTTTGACCCTGTGCCTAACTCTCCTGCATACACGCAGATCTGTGCCGTTCTTAGAAAGCTGTAATACATCTCCAGCTGTGAGAGATCAGTGCTCAGATTAGATTGAATGCAGCCTGTGGTATGTATACAGCTCTTATAAAATATGACTGCATAGAGAGAGACACAGTGATATGTGGACTCAGAGGGGAGGGGGGGGGGGAGTCTCAGGCAAGCAGTGAAGGGGGGATGATGTCATCCAGCTGGGAGGGGAAGAAACGCCCCTGCATTCACAGAGCTGGGAAGCTAAGAGCAGTGTGAATCAGCCGAAGTAAGGAAGCGATACATCCCCTTTAAGTCATGGAATCATCTATACGGACCAAAACTTGGTAGGGAGAAATGGGAGAGGGGGAATTATAGAAAGGGTCTAAGAAGATTTAGCTCAGACCATCCATTGCCCATAAAGTCCTCTAGATAAAGCAGATAGTGCTATAGCTTTCATGTAAGGCTTTATGATTTCTACAGGAAATACACCCCAATAACTGAGGCAAGTTCCATATTAGAGATATTCCACTAGTATGCCACACTGTAAAATCTGGTTTACTCAGATTCAGAGCTCTGGCAATGAGAACACGATGGCAAACAAAGCCTGCCAGCCTACTGCGGAAGAAAAATAACTTTCCCTCATACAATACTAATATTCTTATTCATTTGGTCCCTCAGTAATGAGTCTGCACCCGAAGTAAACATCAACATCTTTTTCTTATTATATAAGCAGGAGTACTTTGGGCCTGAATGGACCGCTAAACCTATGGGCCACTTAGAGTCAATGGCTATAATTATGCCACAATCCCTTAAACTAATTTAGAAGCCCTGGTATTAGGCTGTGGAAAAGTCTGTAAGTAAGAATAAAGCATTCCTGCAGTGCTCCTTAGGGGAATGTAAGCATTACACTTTATTAATCATTAAATGGATGTCAATATAATGCAGGCCAGGATAGGTCCTCCAGATAAAGAGACTAGAGATGGGCGAATTGATTCTAACAAAGTGTAATTCGTTTAGAATTTCAGGAAAACTTTGATTCTGAACGAAGTCGAAGTTTGGGGTGATTCGTGGGAACGAAGCGTGTTTTTAATTGATAAAATGGCTGCAAGCACATGGCGTTACATGGGGCAAAGGACTCTGGGAGGAAGAAAGGAGTAGCCTAAATGACATGTGCAGAGATGAAGCCAATCAGAGACCGGCGGGATTCTGTGACACGTCAGCGCACTATATGAGTCCGGACGCGATGCTGGCAGTTCAAACTCTTCTCTCTTTGCCGTGTTGTAGCTGCTGCAGCTCCAGTCTTAGAGATCTCACACAAAAGAAAGAAGTTTTATACAGCGATTTTTTGGGGGGTGTCACAGCTTTTTTTCTGTAGAAATAATTAATATCCGAAAGGTTAATTAAGTGGTGTTTCTGCTTTTGTAGTCAGTAAAATACAGTCGTTTTTAACACCCCAAATTTTAGCTGTTAATTTTTGGCAGCTCATTTCTTTTGCGCAATTTAGATCCAAGGGTTAATTAAGCGTTTTTCTGCTGTTGTAGTCAGTAAAAGAAACTGTGTTTTTCAACGGCAAAAGTTTTTTTGCCTGTAGCATAATTAATATCCTAAGGTTAATTAAGTGTGTTTCTGCTGTTGTAGTCAGTAAAATACACATCGTTTTAACACGGCACATAGCTGTTAATTTTTGCCAGCTCATTTCTTTAGCGCAATTTAGATCCAAAGGTTAATTAAGCGTTTTTCTTCTGTTGTGGTCAGTAAAATACACGTCGTTTTAACACGCCACATAGCTGTTAATTTTTGGCATCTCATTTCTTTTCCCAAATTTTTAGATCCAAGGTTTTAAATTTAAAGGGCGTTTTTCTGCTGTTCTAGTCAGAAAAAATACACGTCTTTTTTAACCACGCCAAATAGCTGTTCATTTTTGCCAACTCTTTTTCTTTTGCGCAATTTATCTAAGGGTTAATTAAAATGGTGTTCTGCTTTGTAGTTCAGTAAAAAAAAGGGGTTTTTTAACCCAAAGAAGAAATTTTTGCCTTTTAGCAAATTCTTTTAACCGAAGGTTAATTAACGTTTTTCTGCTGTTGTATCAGTAAAATACACTTCGTTTTAACACGCCACCATACTGTTCATTTTTCGCAGCTCATTTCTTTTCGCAATTTAGATCCAGGTTAATTAAGCATTTTCTGCTCCCTGTATCAAAAAAAAAACTGTGTTTTTCAACCCCAAAAAGAAGAAATTTTGCCTGTAGCATAATTCATATCCAAAAGTTAATTAAGCCTGTTTTTGTGCTTTTATATTCAGTAAACTACACAGTGTTTTTAAACGACACATACAATTAAATTCGTAGCAGGGTTAAACTCTTGAGGCCAGAACTGCCGTGCCCATGTAGCGGCTGTGTGTTATCAGCACCCCAGGGTTCTTGAATTGGGTTGTTAAGGTCATCAACTTCTTTCCCTGATGACATCTAAACACCCTAGGGTGGGTTCGTCAGATACAATTTGTTTGCATGGCCTGGGAACAGATCAGCGGCCCTAAACCTGTCCTAACCCGCCTTTTGTCTCATTCGGGAACCTCAGCCAGAGATCTATTTATGTTTTTCTGGATTTCAGCGCCATTTATACAGCGGGGACGAAAAATTTTTGAGGACAGTCAGCAGCTACTTGGCAAGAAGAGGGGGGGCAGACATTCCCCTGCTATTTTGCATTTTTGATGTGGAGAGTGGCAATGGAGGTTTTTTGGGCGAGACGGATCTAGCTCTGCATACCCAAGAACCGTTGGGAGGACAGCAGTGACGATCAAACACTTCAATGAAGTAAAAACGTGGTGGTTTGAATCCATTTTTGCGTTAAAAACCCAGTTTGTTCATAATGCACCGTATGGAACTTTGAACTGAAGGAGACCAAACTACGGGGAAATGTTTTTGTGCTTATTTTGCATTTCTGTGCCATTGTTGATTGAATTCAGTACAAAACTGGAATGGGACATAACAAAAAAAAGCAAAAAGCAAATGCTGCAAAACTGGCTTTGTTTGGAACTTCTTCGTATGAGGAATGGGGAATCTCATGTCCAACTTACAGAAACTAAAAACACAAGTCCTTCTGGATGCCCTCCCCTGTTACCGGTGGAACAAATTACATCCACACAGATTTAAATTGGTTTAAGAAAGCAAGTTGATACGTTCATTTGTTCATGAACAGATAACACAGGTGATAAAGGAAAAGCTTGCTGAACTATTTTCCAGTTGTCCAGATTTTGTAAGCTGTGGAAATCCTTTAGCTGCATTTGTAATAGAAAAGGCTCCTCACACAACCGCCTCCAAGACTATAAAATAAATAATACTAATAATAATTTTTAGAGCCTATATAGAGAGTTTCCTTCAGCCTCATCTGTCATATCCGTGTACCGTACCTCTTGCCTCCGCAAGCAAGTCATGTCAGGGTTTAGCGACGTGATAGACTCCCGCCGCAGCAAGTCCATCCCGCTTTGCGGAGGGCTTTGGTGAAAACCGGGACCTACTTAGATCCCGCTCCCTGGCGTGGCTATTGCCATCACTTGCGGTGGTCCAGTGGATCCACTACCGATGTCCGTGACAACATGAAGCAGTGGAATGACGTTATTCATCCCGTAGTTCTGGCGACAACAGGTGTCACGCATGAGCTGCCATTGGCCAACATTAAAATTACACAGGGGTGTACTCCTGTCCGCTTGGAATCAAACAAAAAATCATTAATTTCCCCTTTCTCTGTTTCATAGAGTTGTTCCAACAATGGAGGGTGGAATTCCAATGTTTGGAAATGTCAAATTCAGCCTATGTTGGTGGAGGCCAGTCTGCCCCTGTAGCTTTAGGAGCGTTGTGCTTTTGGGGGTGTAAGAAAAGGCTGAAGTGCATGCAAAGTTTCCTGGCCTTTTTTAGAATGTCTTGCAGATGGGTGTAAGACTGAACAAAACCAAAATTGAACATGTATTTTCCATGCAGGGAGGGATGGGTCAGCCCTCCTCCTATGTAGCGCGGACACCATGTTCTTTTCATCGTCTGTCACAATGGATCTAAATTACAGTTGTCGAGGAGAAAGCCACAAATCAATGACAACTTGCATGACCCGGAGGCATTTCCTCCCGTTGTGACTTCGTTCTCCCAGGGAATACTCCTGTCCAATTGGATCATCAAAAATTTGTTAATGGCCTTTCTCTGTTCATCAATTTCCCCCTGTTCATAAATTCCCCCTGTTAATTTTATTTATTCCTGTTCATCAATTTTCCCCCTGTTCAATAATTTCCCCTTTAATATATTTATTTCCTTGTTCATCAATTTCCCCTGTTCATTTAGTTCCTGTCTGCCTGTGTACCGACCTTTCTGCTACATTACCTGACCTCGAATCTCCGCCGCCTGCCCTGACCTGTTGGCCTGACCTTTGACTACGAGTTTCGTCTTACGATTCGGTACCTCGCTGCGCCTCGGCTGCTACCGCAAGCTAGTTGCGCCAGGGATAGCGACTCCTGCCGCAGAAAGTCCATCCTGCCTTGCAGCGGGCTCTGGTGAAAACCGGGACCTACTTAGAGCCCGCTCCCTGGCGTGGCCACTGCCACCACTTGCGTGGTCCAGAAACCACTATCCGTGTCGTTACATGGCAGAAGTGAATGCCAATTTCCTGGCCAGTTCTTTGAATGGTGCAACAGTCCCACCTCTTGAAAAGGAGGGACTGCAGTACCACCAACTTGAAACACAGCACAGGTCAACTTCTGCACTTAGGGATGGGTAGACCGCTACTGCCCGGTCTCTTGGCATTGTCTCGGTGAACGACTCTGGCACCATGAGTGCCGAGGAGCAGGAGTATCTGGACCGGAGATATTGAAAAGACAGGGAGTTGTCTTCGGCAGAGGTGGTGAAGCTTTGACTGCCCTGAAATGGGAAGGCGTGGCCACTGGTGCTGCTGCGTTTGGGACAGGATGCACCCCCCACATCTGAAACACATAGGTGACAACTGCATGATGTTGATGCAAGCCGTGGTCCAACGTTAGGTCCCTGTCACGCTTTAAATTCTGGCCGCAGATTGGACATATAGCCATTTCGCTCTTGGTGTTTTACAAAAAACTGCCACACCGCCGGGTAGTGATTTTACCACCAAGCTCTGCCCCTGCTGGCTGTTACCGCCGGCTTGACCCGTGGCCCCTGTGCCGCTACTTCTTTCTGGGGAACTGGGAAAGTGGGTGTCTAAATGTGGCCGTTTTGACTTCCAACCTCGCCTGCTGTCATCCTCTTGACTCCCGGCCCCATTACCGACTTAAGGGGCTGCCGCCACTGCGGGAACGGCAAGCCGCCGCTCTCTTCTCCCAATGATAATGATAAAGCTGGACACTGTTGCAAGGGGTCAGCTATAGCTCACATGGGGTTTCCAAAACCACCAGTTGCCGGATGCACCCATTTACATCTCCGGGCCCAGACATTAACTCCTTACTGTCCCGATCCCAATTGTTCTTGTCGTCCTAAAATCTCCTTTCTTCTCCCGGGTTTTAAAAACTTAATGTAGAAAATGGAATCTTCCCAGGGCGGGACCGCAAGGTCACACTCCATCCCAGGGAGAAAAGGGGGCACAGGAGGCATGGAGTGGCTGAAAAATTTCATTTTGGGGGGCACTTTATGCCTTGGTCACCGCCATCTCTCCTCAAGGTGTCGCGTACAAAAAACTTTACCGCTCGCAACATAACACCCCATTTTGCAACTCTTCCTCCTCATAATTTGCCCACTTCTGCAAGAAGCCAGCGATTGTCTTCCCCACCTCTTTGTTGCCCACTGTCCTCAAATAGTTGGTCCTCACTGTATAGCGGCGCAGAGGTCACAGCACATAGTAGTTCTCTGGGACAGAGGTGGGTTGAGGACAGGTGAGAGCCCCTCAGTTGCTCCCGGGCCATGCCAACTAGGGGTTGTGTGTGTCAAACCCACCAACCTTGGCTGGGGTTGTCAGATGTCATCTGGGAGAAAGTGTATGAAATAGGTCAAAATTTTGGCCGGTGAGATGACACCCGGTTTTTCCCGTGGCCTCGCAGGGTGACTCCTGCTGTAACGTCCCCTTACTGTGCTGCGATCTGTGGTGCTCTGGTAACCTACTTCTGTGTTCTTTGACGCTATCATAGGATCTTAGACCTCAGCTCATTTCTTTCCAGCTGGCGCTGACGTTACCTTGTCAGGCTGCGTTCCCACTTCAGTTTTTTGGTCAGTTTTGCCCCTGTAAATGCCCAGGGAATTGAAGGGTGAAACGATTCTAATAGCGGCGGCAGTCATGTGTGTGTCATACTAAAACACAGCATTGTATGAAGACCAAACCAAGCTCCCTCTGCATATTTAAGCATGGCACAATGTTCTACAGCACCATACAGGCTCTGTGCAGGCAGAAAATAGCTGTTTTTTAACGTGATTCGTCCCGGAGTAATTCGGACTGAAACAAATTTTTCCGGAAAATTCAGCAAAGTCGGCGAACCGAATTTTTGAGAAATTCGCCCATCTCTAAAAGAGACCCTATATGAACCTGCTCTTCACTTAGCTAAAAGCTGAGAAATCAGAGCAGAGCACTGATTGCAATTGATTTATGGCCCTTTTAAATAAAGTGTATTAAAAAAATTTTTTTCAAAATGGGGGTCCCCTCCAATAAAACCCACCCGTGAGGTTTAAAAAAAAGCATTTTAACAACTCTGAAATCTTTGTATCAGTTTTGAGCCCAGAGTAAATCCCCCAGACGGTTTTTTCTGGGGAACCTCTGATAATTTTTTTGCAGTTGAAAAACCCAACCAAAAAAAAAATTTGTTTAGTTTCTCTTAAACAGAATCACCATGTAACCGTTTTAAAAAAATACTCAGTTACCAAAACAATTAGAAACAAAAACCTCGCCAAAACTTCCAGTTTCCCAAATTCTCAGGGTTTTTCTGCTGCCCCATCAGATGGGAAGTTTTTCAAAAAATTTAAAATAAGACCACAGGAACCACTTTTCGAACCAAAGACTTTTCCACACAACCAACAAAAATTACCAGAACCCATCTGATAGATAAAGAACTAATTTCCAAACCTTTTTGCACCATGGAGATTTCGCAGCTTGCAGTGCACATAAAAAAAGCAAAAATTTTCCATTATAAGCGGGAAGGAAGACATCCTCTGATACTGTGCTATTCTCTTGGTGTGGAGCGTCCTACGTCCGGCTCCCCAGAAAGGGGAAAGGAAGAAACTGCTAATTTTTAAAAACTGGGAATGAAAGGCTAAAGCAATCCACGGGCCCATGGTTTGAAACCAAAAACTCTGGGGATCCCGGGCCAATTGGGCAAAATTCAAAAGGGGGGAAAAACCAAGAACCGGTTTCCCACCACTGGCAGCCAAAGAATAAAAAATTCACAGAAAAAATTGCATCAAAAACCCCCACTCAAAATATAATTTTTAAATTTAAAATTTGATTAAAACCCCCTTAAAAGAACGGGGGGCGTATCCAAACGTCCAGGTCTTTTTGGGGGTTAACGCACCTGGACGTATGGATAACGCCCTAGGACCCGCGGGGAACTCAAAAAGCAGATTCGGGGATCGGCGCGGGGTGTCAGCGTATATTCCAGCTGACACCCCTGAAACCATGGGCCCCCCAAACCCCGGATCGTTTCCGGGGGGGGGGGGGGGGCGGAAAACCACGTAATTATCCGACAACCCGGGTTCGCAATAACAAAGACGCGGGAGGAGATCGCCCTCCTGGGGCCCTCTGTCGCGGACACGCAGGGATCGGGCGATCCGGGGGCCCTTCCTGCCCCCCTTACAGACACCCCCGGAGGGAAAGAAAAATGCCCCTTTTTGCCCTGTAAACCGTCACACGCCCCCCGGGTTGCCCTTGGTCTGCCCCGGGCATCTTTAACTGACAGTTGCCCATAGGAACCAGTCTAGAAAACAAGCTATCCCACTGATTCCTATTAATGAGAGATCTAAAGATCTCTCATTCAGATCCCCGGGGGGAAAAGAAAAAATAAAAATGTAAAAAAAAATTAAAAAAACCAAAGTAAAAAAAACAAAAACAAAAAAAAAAAAAAATACTAAAACCCACCCTTTTCCCCCCCCTTTACAAACGAAAATTTTCCCCCCAAAAAAAAGATCAAAAAAAAAATAAAGAAACCCCTATATTTGGTATCGCCCCCCGGTGCGAATAAACCCTGCCCTATAAACGTCATTTTTAATTAAACCCGTAGGGGTGAACGCCGAAAAAAAAAAAAAAAACAATCACAGAATTAAGATTTTTGTTCACCCCCCGCACACATAAAATGGAATAAAAAGCGATCAAAAACTCCTAAACTCCAAATTTTGTACCAATTAAAATGTCATTTCATCCCAAAAAAAAAAAGCCCTTATACAGCTCTGTAAAAAGGGAAAAAAAATAAAAAATGTATAGCCCCAAGAAAATAGCGATGCAAAAATTTTTTTTAAACACACAAAAAAACATTTTTTTTTTTTTTTTAAAAGTGCTTCAACATAAAAAAACTATATAAATGGGGGTATCGCCATAATCGTAGCGCCCCAAAGAGTAAACCCAACTTTTCAGGGATACGCACGGTGAGCCCTTTTAAAAAATAAAAATAAAAAAAAACTACTAGGTTTGGCAGTATTTTTTTTCACCCTGGCCTTCAAAAAATGGTTTTAAAAAGCAATCAAAAAGCCTTGTCCCCCCAAAAAAATTATACTAATAAAAACCAACTCCCCCGAAAAAAAACAAGTCCCTACACAGCTCCAAGCACAAAAAATTTTTAAAAAAGTTATGGCTCTCAAACTATGGTAGGGCAAAAACGTATTTTCCTGTTTAAATAAAAGTTTTTTATTGTATAAAAGCAGAAAAACATAAAAAAAAATAAAAAATTGGGTATGGGTGTAATCGTATTGACCGGCGGGAGAAAAAGCAAACCATGTCAATAACCGTACAGTGACCGCTAAAAAAAAATAAAAATAAAAAAAAACTACCAAAAAATTGCGGGAAATTTTTTTTCAAACATCTCACAAAAACCAAAATTAAAATTGAACAAAAGCATCATATGCCCAAAAATAATGGTACCAATAAAAACTTCAACTCATCCCCCCAAAAAACAACCCCCATACACAGCTCTGCACACAGCAAAAAAAAAAGTTATGGCTGTCAGAATAGGACAAAAAAAAAACGAAATTTTTTTAATAGACGTATTTCAAAATGGGGAAAAAGTAATAAAACGAAAAAACTAAAAAAAATTTCAATATAAATTTAAGTGTACCGACCCCCATAGTAAAGTTATCACATCTTTTTCCCAATTTCACGGCAAATGTTTTAAAATTTTAAAAACTCAAAAAAAAAAATTTGACTGAAACTGCTTTTTTCCCCCCCATTTCCCATTCCCCCAATGCTAAAAAAAAAACTATGGAACACCCCTTGTGGCCTAAAATGCAAATAAAAACCCCCAAGATGAGATCCCTGATGGGTGTTAAAAATCCAAAAGGGGGCCCGACTTTTTGGAATTTTTCCCGCCTTTTTCTGCTATTTTTGGGGGCTTTTTCCCAAATGCGACAGGGCCCCCCAACCAAAAAATTTTCTTTCCCCAAAAGCCAAATACTCTCCCCTCCCTTAAAACCCCCTCATGGCCCCCAAAAGCAGTTTACACCCACATGAAAGGGTATTCCCAAAACTTGGAAGAAATTGCTTAACAAATTTTTAAAACGGTTTTTTTTTTTTCCAGGTTTCCCTTGTATATTAAACATTTTTAACAAAAAAATTGGGCGATTTTTGGGAAAAAAATTTTTTTTTTTTCCCTTTTACAGCCTTATGCTAAAAAAAATTTGGGAATCACCTGTGGGGGGTTTTAATATACTCAATGCACCCCGGGTTTATATTCCTTAAGGGTGTAGTTTCCAATATGTGTCTATTTAGGGGGGTTTTTTAAGTTTTAAAGCACCTTAGGGGGTTCCCCCAAAACCCGAAATGGGGCCTAAATAAAATCGTATTGAAAATGAGACCGGTTTGGTCTCCTCCCAATTTTGGGGGTTATGGTTGAGCCAAAACTGCACAAAGGGGCCCCATATGGGATACCCCTAAAAACAGCAACCTGGGGGGAAATTTATATTAATTTGCATTTACCTAGTAAAATTTACCGGGATTCCAGTGAATAATGGGTAAATATTTAAAAAAAGCAAAAAAAGTGAAAATTTTTAAATTTAAAACCCCCACTTTGGCCCTTTTAATTTTTGTGAAATATCAAAAAGGGGGTCAAAATTCCCAAATGTGTTGTAAATACGTTTGTTTTTTAGATTTGGGATTAATTTTTGGGGGGATCTTTAAAATCCGGGGCCCCCCAAAGCCACGTCAGAACTGGAGTTCCC
Organism: Phyllomedusa bahiana; assembly: GCA_025379985.1. Classification (NCBI taxonomy): domain Eukaryota; kingdom Metazoa; phylum Chordata; class Amphibia; order Anura; family Hylidae; genus Phyllomedusa; species Phyllomedusa bahiana. Next base: position 13,249 of record JAODAL010011186.1, on the reverse strand, counting down.
TAAAAAAATTTTTATTGCTAATTTTTTTTAAAATTTTGGGAAAATTTCAAAATAAATTTCTAAGCCCCCTAATGTCCCTAAAAAAAAAAAAGACATTTTAAAAAAATGATGCCCAAACCCATAGTGGACAAATTTTTAGATGCAGTTATAAAAATATTTTGGGGGTGAATAATTAAACTGTCTTCAAAGCAGAAATTTTGGGAACTTTCAAAATCGCTAATTTTTCCAAATTTTTTAAGAAAGTTTGATATTTTCAAAAAACAAACAAGGGTTGTAGGGATAAAAAAATTTTTTACTAAAATTAAAACCCCAATGTGTCACAAAAACAAAACCTGAATCACATGGATAGGTAAAAAATGTCAAAAAGGTTTTTCTCACATTTAAAAGGACACTTTTAGGATTTCAAAAATAAGGGGTGTGTCGGAAGGGGCCCAAAAAAGGCCCGGGCCTTAAAGGGGGAAAAAAAACACGATAACCACTTAACATCTAAATAAATATACTACAACCAAGCCAGAGGGTGAAAGAATGTTATGTCTTCTGAAAACCCAAAAAATAATTTGGGGACCATCCAACAAATTTTTATATACAAAGCAAAACCAAAAAAAAAAAAAATTAAACCCATAAAGACCTTCCCCGGGACCTATTAAATTTTCCTACATAACAAAATAAGGACATCGCCCCAAAAGGGGCGGGCCCCAAACCCAAGGGTGAAATCCCCTGTTACCGTCCCCAAACCTTTACATCAAGCAGTGGGGGTCACCTTGCCCTTCTTACCCAAAAAAATAACTACACCAGTTTAAAAAATACAACACCCAAGCAGAAAATTTTAATGATGAAACCAAAGGGATAGAAAATTTTTGAAATAAGAAAAAAAACTTACTGTCCTTTACCCCATAAGTTTCATCCCGACCGTTTCCCCCCCCCTCACGATCCAGAAAGGGGGCATCAGGGATTAGCCAGGACAAGGGCCCCCAATTTTGGGGGATCACACCAACTGGTCAGGTAGTGTCAATATAGTCCACCTCCCAGTCCTCCAATACGCTCGTTTTATACCTTCTAAAGTTTAAGGTCCATCCCTCTCACCACTCTCAATTTCCACCCCTTTTTTTTGTGATTTATACTTAAAACCCGATTTTTTATATAGAGTACTTCAAAACCCGTACTTATGGGCATAGTGGCATGTTACCACCACAGGACGCCGGCGCTTGCCAAGATCTCGCTCACAATCTCGCGGCACTACGTGACATGCCGGCACATGCCCAGTTAGAAGATAGCATCGCCGCGTTCTGGGGGTTTTCCCCGCACATGCTCAAAAAAGGGGCCCGAAACCCCCAGATTTCTAATACCCCCCACATATAGGCAATAGGGGTACAACAAAGCTTCCCACCGATACTCCGGCGCCGCATACAGGGCTGAGAGCATAATGTTAAACATAGGTAACCAGATATAGAATAACAGAAGGTATAAATAAATAAATAATAATTTATAAATTGACAAACAATAGCTTAAACGGTTGGATGTGATAAATATTGCCACCAATGAAAGAAAATAAAAAATTTAAAATGGGCCAAACACCCCGAAGCAAAAAAGAACAGAGGGTTTTTAGGAATGAAAACAAAATGATATAGCCAAAAAGGTCTAACGATAAAATTTCACATGAATAAACCCGATTTTATTTTTTGCAAATATGGTTTGGGCATTCCCCCGCCCAAATGAAACCATTAAAAGGGAGATATCCCCAAAAATAAGGGCCCAAAAGGACACAGGAGAATGATTATTAATTTATTTTGTACTAGCTGTTACTTATTTTCACAAAATAATTCATATGAAGCAACCAAAATAGAGAACCTCATTAAGGCCATCTGGACATAACGTTTTTTTTAAAGAAATGTCCAAATCGGCCCTCCTTTTCAGAGAAAGGCGTTTATCAATGTCACCCTTTCTTGCTGTAGTTTTAATCTTTTCAATACAAAGAAATGACAGGCCAGAAAACTCCCCTCCCCGTTCTTTTCCCAAAATTTTTTTTGCCAACGGGTGGGCCCCGGCGAAGCCCGATTCTCCAAATGTTCCCCTAAACGGGTTTTTTAGTTGTCTTTTGGTTTTTTCCTTTCATAAATTTTTCTGAACGTGGGACAGGTAAAACCCCCCCATTTTGGGCTGACAGTTCATAAAAACCCCGTATCTCATAAATAAAAACCAGTTACATAAATTTTCAAATTTCCCTTTGGTTTTTGTCACAAAGGTAAAAAGGGCCAAAAACATTTCCCACATGTCAAGGTCCCAAGTGGCTTTCTCTCAAGCCACGATTTTTCTCTTGGTACTGGGACATAGTGACTATGTACAAGTCTATCACGGATTGAGCGTCCCTTTCTGTATGTGATCAAAAGGTGACGGAGGGAAAAGATTTTTCCAAAATCCTTTTCAAACCCAAGGAAAAATCCCCAAATTTTTTAGGATCTCCCTAACCTCTTTTATTTTCGTCATCAAAGGGCCCAATGATTTTGGGTTTGGGGAGCCCTCCACTATAAAGTTCCTTGGGGTGAAATGGCAAGTAATTGGGATTCCCTATCCAGATCCCCCCCGGCTTTTTTAAATGCTGATCTTAAAACCGATGTCGGGTATCCTCTCTCTAGGAACCTATTTTTGAGAAGATCTGCTTGTGTGTAAAACTCATCGACCCTAGAACAGTTCCGCCTCACTCGCAGATACTGTCCTTTGGGTATTCCTTCCTTCAACTTCCGGGGATGATGACTTTCCCAGCGAATATTGGGATATTCTTTGTTCTGATAAGGATCTGAAAGATCTATTACCTCCGTCTTCAAACACAGTCATTGATTACTTACTTGAAATACCTTTCTGAACAATTAAGACAACTGAAAGAAGCTTGCTGGTAATAAAGGCAGTTCAATTGTAGCTCAGTTAAAACTGCACCAAAACTGCGCTGTGTGAAAGCACCTTTGTATTGGTGATGCGGATCTAATCAATGATTGAATTATTTGAACCTGATACTCGTTTCTTTTCTTCTGTCCTAGCTAGGCTGATGAGGATATTAAACCATTGTGTGCTGCCTGAGGACGAAGGGGAACTTTGTTTACCCAGATTTTCAATTTTTATCCATTATTCACTGGAACATGGTAGATGTGACCATGGAAATGCAACTTAATATCAATTCCCCCAATTCTACCGTTTTTAGAGATATCCCATATGTGGCCCTAGTGCACTATTTGGCTCAACCATAAGCCTCAGAATAGAAGGAGCAGCCACCGGAGCTTGGGGTCTCATTTTCAATACGATTTTATTTAGGCGCCATTTCAGGTTCGCGGACACCCTAAGGTGCTAAAACTTAATAAACACCCCTAAAGAGACTCCATATTGGAAACTACTCCCCTTACGGAATATATCCAGGGGTGTAGTGAGTATATTGACCCAACAGGTGTTTCACCAATTTTTTTAGCGTTAGGCTGTGAAAATGGAAAAAAATATTTTTTCCAACAATCTGCAATTTAGCTAAAAATGTTTCATTTTTACAAGGAATCGTGGAAAAAAAGCATCCAAACTTTTGTTACACAATTTCTTCCAAGTTCGGTAGTACCCTATATATGGGGGTATTCTACTGTTTGGGCGCATGACAGGATGCACAAGAGAGGGAGCGCTAGTTGGCTTTTGGTGGGTGCCATGTCTCATTTGCGAAGCCCCCAAAGTACCAGAACAGGTTAAACCTACTGGAAGTTGCCCCATTTTGGATTCAGCACCCATCATGGAGCTCATCTAGGGGTGTATTGTGCATTTTGAATGCACAGGTGTTCCATAGTTTTGGGTTTTTTTTAGCAGTGGGCCATGAAAATGGGGGTAGGGGAGTGGTTGGAGAATGCAGTTCTGCTTCAGTTATACAGCATTCGCAGTGTGGGATAAATGACATTACTATGTGGGTCGGTACAATTACATGAAAATAAATTTTATATAGTTTGTTTTATTACTTTTACAAAATAGAAATGCGTTTTTATGTTGTCAGTCTGACAGCCATAACTTTATTTTTCTGTACATGGAGCGGATTATGGGATTGTTTTTTGCGGGATGAGTTGACATTTTTATTGGTACCATTATGGGGTTCATATGACGCTTTGATCAAGGTTTTTGTGAGATGTTTTGAACAAGATACAGCAACCCTGGTAGTAATTTTACAGCAGTCACTGTGCAGCATAAATGACATGCGAGCTTTACTAAGCAGGTCAATACGATGACAGTGTTTCCAAATTTGTATTTTTTTATATTTTACTGCTTTTACACAATAAAATACTTTTATTCAAAAAGGAAAACACATTTTTGCATCGCCATAGTCTGAGAGCCGTAACTTTATTTTTCTGTGTACGCAGATGTGTAGGGGCTTGTTTATAGTGGAAAGAGTTGATGTTTTTATTTGTATCATTTTTGGGGGACAAGGAGATGATTACAGCGATACCCAATTTATATACACAAATATAAAATAATCATAATCACATGCATAATGACCTATCCTATAAATCTGTCATCTTAATTAACCTGCATGGTGAACGATGCAAAATAAAAAGGCAGATGCGATTTTGTTCATTCCACAGCACGTGGTACCAATAAAAATGTTTAAGCCAATCAAAACCTACTATAAGATTAGATTCAAAGTAGGAACTGGTTCCAAACCACCTAAACAATAATGTATATTTAATGTTTGGAAGGTGCTCTTAATTAAAAAATAACTTTTATTAAGTAACTTTAAAAAGATGAATGTTTCAAAACGTATAGAATCTACATTGATCCAACAATGTTGAAGACAGAAATCTTATATATCCATATATAAGCAGGACAATAAGCAGGACAAAGCGTCCTGATAAGGACGATCCTGCCAGGAGCAGCACACCATAGCTGCCACAGCAAACGGAGCCATATGCTCCGTGTTTTTCCTCTTATATCACCCAAATAGCCCGCCAACCCGTCCCCTGATGTGGTCGTAGCGGGTGCCGAAACATGTTGGGACTCTAGTGGTACTGTGAGTTTGTGTACCATTTCCATTTGGTTCTGCTGTAACGCTTATGTTGCAAGTTCAGGATAGATTTTGGTATACCAGTACTTAAGTGGATTTTTTTTTTTTCTTGTTCCACAGTATGTTTAACTGCCAATAAGATACTTGATGAGGGAGTGATTATAGGGACCCAGTGTTAGGGTTAGGTTCCTGGCAGGATCGTCCTTATCAGGACGCTTTGTCCTGCTTATTTTTAGGCAGGATTAGAAGTAGCAAGTCATTATCTTAAATGTATGACAGTAGAGAATCCTTGCATACATTTTTTTCTACCCTTTGCATATGTATTCATGCTAATATCTCTTTCTATCATTGGGTATCACTACATGTGGTGATTATTATTATTATTTGTTCTGATAACTGTGATTTTGGATATATAAGTTTTCTGTCTTCAACATTAATGGATCAAGGTAGATTCTATATGTTTTGAAACATTCATCTTTTTAAAGTTACTTAATAAAAGTTATTTTTTTAATTAAGTGCACCTTCCAAACATTAAATATACATTACCAATAAAAATGTCCTGACAGAGCTCTGTTTACGGAAAAATAAAAGTTATGCCTATCAGAAGATAGCGATGCATAAAGATTGTTTTACACACTAAAAACACTTTTTTTTAAAGCACTTCAAAATAAAAAGACTATATACATTGGGTACCGCCATAATTATAGCAACCCACAGAGTAAAACTAACTTGTCACATATACTTGCACGGTGAGTATTGTTAAAAATTAAAAAAACGCTACTAGGAGTGCAGTATTTTCGTCACTCTGCCATCCAAAAACACTGATTTAAAACCGATCAAAAAGCCTTGTCCCCCCAAAAATGATACCAACGTGTTTCCCTTTTGAATAAAAGTGTTTTTATTTTGTAAAAGTAGTAAAACACAAAAAAAATATACAAATTGTGTCTCTTTGTAATCGTATCGACCTGCCGAGTAAAGCTAGCATGTCATTTATACCGCACGGTGACTGCTATACAAAATGTTAAAACAACTACCAGAATTGCTGTATTTTGTTTAAAACACATCACAAAAACCTTGATAAAAAGCGATCAGATCATTTTATGAACCCCATAATGATAACCATAAAAACAACGTCAACTCATTCAGCAAAAAACAAGCCATTAATCAGCTCCATATACAGAAAAATAAAAAAAAGTTATGGCTATCAGACAATGACGACATTAAAATGCAATTTTTTACAAACATTTCTATTATGTAAAAGTAATAAAACATAAAAACTATATAAAATTTATGTCATTGTAACTGTACCGACCCACCTAGAAAAAGTATCCTGTCATTTATACCATATTGTGAATGCTGTAAAAATGAAGCCAAAAAAACAATGGCGGAATTGCGTTCCCCCCCCTCCATCTTCATGGTCCAGTGCTAAAAAAACTATAGAACACCTGTGTGCCGAAAATGCACAATACACCTCTAGATGAGATCCATGTGTGGTTTTGAATCCAAAATGGGGTGACTTCTGGAAGATTTCACCTGTTGTGATACTTTGGGGGTTTTGTAAATGGAACATGGCTACCACCAAAACCTGAGATCCAAAAGCCAAATCGCGTTCCCTACCTTGAACACCCTGCAATGCGCCCAAACAGCAGTTTACACTCCAATATAAGGTATTTCAAACTTGGAGGAAATTATGTAACAAATTTTAGGGTGCTTTTCTCTGGATTATTTGTAAAAATTAAACTTTTTCAGCTAAAATTGCAGATTGTTGGAAAAAAAAAGTGTCATTTTTTACAGCCTAATGCTAAAAAAAAGTTGTGAAAGACCTGTGGGGTCGATATACTGTGTGTGCAAAATTATTAGGCAAGTTGTATTTGAGAGGATTCTTTTTATTATTGAACAACAACTATGTTCTCAGTCAACCAAAAAGACTCAAATATGAAAGCTTAATATTTTTGGAAGTTGGAGTAGGGTTTGGAGTGTTTTTTTTTTAAGATTTGGCTATCTTAGGGGATATTTTTGTGCATTTAACTTTACTTTGCAAAATTATTAGAAAAATTAATAAAAACAAATTAACCCATCTCACTTGTTTTTTCACCAGGTAAACCAATATAACCAACAGACAATTTTTAGAAATAAACATTTCTGACATTCAAACCAAACCCAAATCAATGACCAATTTTTTTAGCCACCTTTCTTTACGATGACACTCAAAACCCTTTCCATCCAAAAATTTCCTCAGTTGCTTGATTGTTTACAATAAACTTGCGGCAGCAGCCACCACGCCCCCCAGACATACTCAGAGAGGTGGCGGGTTTTCCCCCCTGTAATTTCACATTTTATGAGGGCCCAAAGGGTTCTCTGGGGGGTTCGACAGGTGAAAAAGGGGGCCATGTCATTATTTTTTCTTCTTTTAGACTTTTAAAGGCCACCCACACGTGGAGTATTTGGTACGTGTGGACATTGTCCCGCATAAAAATATTTTTTCTTGAACGTTTCCCAAACTTTTCGTCCAACTTTGAGCTTTAGCGGCTCTGGGATCGGATAGTGTTTTCGGCAGAGACAGAGAATATTCCAGGTGTAAAAATACGGGCCTCTGTATTTTTTTTTGCAGCAAACAGAAATCCAAGTGCAAGGCTGCACAAACAAAAACAAAAGCCTCCCCCCTTTGGGGTTCTAACTAACTGACCAGCTTACGCATCTGCAAATTTTCCCTGCTGTTTTTCCACGGGTCTCCCCCAAAAACTTAAGGTTTTAGTCAGGGTTGTAAACCCACCATATCCGTTACCTCTGACTTATTAGCCCCGGGAAAACCCCGGGGGGGGGCCCAGGAAAAATGAGCACCCACCCTGCTCTATGCTCACCCCAATGAATGGCGGACCCAGGAAATGCGAAAGCCATGCTAAATTAGACGTTAAACATATGTCGAAGTCATACTGTCGACACTTATTAATATTGGCCTTTCATTCCCCCCAAAGGCTCCTTCCTTGGGGGCCCTGTGTTGGGCTCTGAAGGGAAAATGCGAGGACCCTGGCCGGGATATATACACCATTATTTCTCTTCCTGCGTTGCCCCCTTAATATCCCCCCCCCCTGCTCAGACCTGTGGGGCGGAGCACTTGTGCCCCAAAACGTGCACTCTAGCAAAAGCATCGCGGGTTTTCTTCTGGGACCAGGACGGGTTCCCCACAGAAATTTTAAGTCCTGTGTGCCAGGAACCACCGGTTTCCCCCCGCGTTTTCCCCTTTATTTGGGAATCCATTTTAGGGGGAATGACTTAACACCCAAAGCTTCCACCCGGTAAATCGAAAAGACTCCATGGCCCCCTTCAGGACCAAACATCCCCTTCCACAATGGCGTAAATTTTTTTCCGCCGCCGACGCTTCGGCTGAGGTACAAAGATTTTGGGTGCTTTCCCCTTAATCCTTTGGGTAAAAACTGCCCTAAGCACTTCGGGCATCTGTTTTTCAACAGGGAATTCTTTCCCCCGAAGTTTTGGGGGGGTCAGAACGGCCCTTACTGAACCTCCTTAAGTTTTGGAAGGTTGTTCGGCCTCAGGACCCACTTTCCGGTTTGGGGCTTCGCTCCCTTGGTGAGGTCTGTGGAGGGTGGGTATTGAGGAAAGCCTGGGACAAACCTCCTGTAATAGCCTGAATGCCCCAGGGGGGCTCTAAACCTGCTTTTTGGACACCGGTTGAGGCCAATTCCTAATGGCTTCAAGCTTACCATTTTTGGGGTTGATGATCCCCGGCCGATGTTGTAGCCGAGGTAGCGAGCCTCCCCTTTGCCCTATCGCCATTTTGGGGTTTGGTGTTAGCCCCTATCGCATTTAGGGGTGTGCAACCTTGCCAGATGCGAATCCCCAACAGCACTATAAATCACCCCTCATCCGGGATGCTTTACGTATTTTTATGCGGCTGCAGGATGATGTCCATTAGCCTCTGAAAGGTCGCAGGGGCCTCATGTAAACCAAAGGGAAGGACTACATACTGGAAGTGTCCCTCTGAGGTAGAGAATGCTGTTTTCCTCCTGGATCATCTGTGAGGGGAACCTGCCAATCCCCTTTTGGGTGGGTCAAAGGTGGTCAATACCTCGCAGGCCCCATCCTCTCGATCAGCTCGTCGACCCTTTGCATGGGGTAGGCATCGAATTTGTAGATTTCGTTCAACTTGCGGAAATCGTTAGAGAACCGCAAGCTACCATCCGGCTTAGGAATGATCACAATTGGGCTTGACCACCCACTTTGGGACTTCTCTATGACCCCTAAGGCTAACATTTTTCCTCACCTTTCTTCTGATATGGCTTGCTCTGGGCTTCCGGTACCCTGTATGGTCTTAACCGTACCTTTTCCCCGGGGCTCGGTGACAATGTCATGTTTAATGACTCTGTCCGGCCGGGGCAGTTCGGGAGAAGACCCCTTCGGTTCCTCTGTAGGAATTCCCCTGACTTCCTGCCTCTGGCCCTCTGACAAGGACCCCGCGATACGGACGGACGGACGGGGGAAAACTCCTTGTTTGTGACTTGTCTGACCTCTTTTGCACCCCACCAGACTTTCTCGGTCCTTCCAGGGTTGATTAGGTTGACATGATAGATCTATAGGCTTTCTTTTCCCTGGCTAGAAAACCTTAATAGTTCACTTCACCCACCCGTTCGCAGATCTCATATGGGCCTTGCCACTTGGCTAGAAATTTGCTCTCTACGGTCGGGACAAGTACGAGACCCCTGTCCCCTGGCTGAAAGACTCGAACCTTTGAGGTCCTGTTGTAAACCCGGGCCTGGGCTTCCTGGGCCTGCTGCTATTCTCCTTACAATGGGCATAACGGGGTTTCTATCCTGTCCTGCATGTCGGCTATATGCTCGATGAACACTCCTGTAAGGAGTTGTTCCCAGGTCCCCCCTGGCTAGTCCAGGAGCCCTCGGGGGTGTCTCCCATATAACAGCTCGAACGGAGAGAACCCCGTGGATGCCTGTGGGACTTCCCGGATAGAGATATCAGATAGGGCAACAGGCGATCCCAATCCCTCCCGTCCTTGTCCACCACCTTTCTTAACATCCCTTTTAAGGTCTTATTGAAACGTTCTACCAGGGCCATCGGTCTGAGGATGGTACACGGACATACGCAGGTGGGTAATTTTTAGCAGGCACACAGCTCTTGGTCACCTTGGACCCTAAATGGTGTGCCCTGATCTGTCGGGATCTCCTTTGGGATCCCCGTAAACGGTAAAGAAATAGAAGAGCTCCTTGGCTATACCTCGGGAGGAGGTGTTTCGGAGGGGGATGGCCTCGGGGTAAACGGGTGGCATAATCCAAAACCATAGGATATTGCGGGTTTTCCTCGGGCCGATTAGGGAGGGGACCGACCAGATCCATGCCAATACCGCTCAAATGGCACCTCTATAAAAGGGCAAGAGGGAAACCCGCGGACTCCGAAAATGGGGTCCCAGGGGGATGGACCCTACACTCCGGACAAGATTGACAGAAGTCTTCTACTGCCCTAATAGATGCCGGGCCAGTTAAAAATTTCCGCTCTACCCGCTCCCTAGTTTTTCCGCCCCCAAATGTCTCCCCAAATATTGGGAATGGGCTAGCTCCAGGACCAAGCGGACATGGGTTCGGGGTCCCACCAACTGCTCAAAACCACCTGGGTTTGGGGTTTTTTTCACCCTGTACAGGAGGTTATTCTTTACGGCAAAGGGGGGGGGACACCAACTCCTCCCCTGGTTCCCCGTGATTTACCACTATGACCTTTATGCTTTTTCCAGGCTTTCTGAAAATTTGGGGGTCCCTCAATTTTCCGTCCCAAAAAAATTCCCCTCTCAGACCGGCAAGGAGGAGGTTCCCCCTCAGAGGGGGTCCCTGCGTCCCAGCCAGTACCGAAAAGGAAAAGGTAGGGGTTCTACCTTATCCCCATGGCAAAAACGTTTTTTACGGGCGGTACCAATCATCATGCTTATTTTTATTTCCCCTAACTCCCAAAAAAAGGGGGAAAATTTCCATCCCAATAATTGCCCTTGGGAAACCTTCCCGCAAGGGCCCCACCTCATTTGGTCACCCACGGGTAGTCCTATGGAAAGTAGGGCAGGGGTAGTGCTTGGGCCCCCGTGAATAACCTACCCCTTTTGGCGTGTGCGATTGATCCGGTTCCCAGCTGTGCTTCACCGGGGTCACAAAGCTCCCCAAAGTCCGAGGGCCTCACGGATTGTCCTTCAACGGGAAGTGCACTTCGATGGTCCACCCCAGCCGCAACCCTTGTGAGTAAGAGGGCCTTGCAAACCTGGAGGTTGCCTCCCTAACCCACTTCCAGGGTTCCTTCTACCCGGGGCAACGTGCACCACATGTCCCTCCTTGGTACCGCAGCAGACTGAGGGGTCCCGGGCCCCCTTTGAAAAGGGGCCCCGTTTTGGGGTGGGTGGCCCCCTCCCCCTTTCCGTATACCCGTGACCCCCTTTTGGGGCAGGGGCAGTCTTTCCGCGGTTGAGGGCTGCGGTTCCCCCGGGGTATGTGGATTGCAGGAACCCCCTTTATGGCCTGTATCGTTTCCCCCCGCGACCCGTTTGTCCACACTTTTGGGGGCAGTGTACCCCCACGCATCGCTGGGCTTGATGGGGAAAGGGGCCCCCACAAAAAAGGACCAACCCCCAATTTTAGCCATTTTGGAATGTGGAACGGGCTACATTTTTGACCCCCAGGGGTTGGCAGGATCAAAATCCCCGGGTTGCCTCGGACCCTCGGCCAGGGGGACCCCAGTCGGGCAGGATCTCCCCCCGCGTTTTGTGAGTCCTTTGGGATCTTGGGGCATGAGGTCGAAGTAGGGCCCTTTGCGGTTGCCCTTTCGAAGGCAGCCCGGACATCCGCCCCCGGTCGCCGGCACGCTCTCCTTTCCCCTACCCTCAAAGGTCCCCAGGTAAGCCTCGATGTCGTCATCCGCGGGCACTTGGCAGGGAACTTTTCCCTCTTTGGGTGCTGGAACTGGGACTGTTGGTACTTCTGGCCTGCAGCCAAGGCCTTAGGTTGGCAGGCGACTTTTTTTCGTTGCCTTTCACCGTGGTTGGGTGGTCCGATTAGCAGGGGTTCGTCTCAACTTGCGCCCGGATTGTCTTACGTGCGCTTTCTGCTGGCTGGCCGCCATCAGCCCGGAGGTTACGTTGGTTTGGTTAGCTCTTACCAACTCGCCATTTTCCGCGACTCCCCAACTGTTTTTTTAATGTTTCACCCAAAATACGTTTTTTTTCCTCTGTCCCAGAGAGACTGCCTCAATTTTTTCGCATCCTCCCCCATGTGTGCTTTAGCGGCTCTGGGGTCATGACTCAGTGTTTTCGGCAGAGACACGATTCCAGGTGTAAAAATACAGGGCCTCTGTATTTTTATTAGCACAAAAAAAATGCCTCCCGTTGGGCTCTAACTAAAAAGACCAACTTACGACCTCTGCAAGTTTTTCCCTGCCCGGTTTTCCAGAGGTCTCCACCCAAGACTTAAAGGTAGTCAGGGTTAACCACCATAGCAGCTACCCGCTGACTTTTTACTCCCGGGAAATCCCGGAGTGGAGCCAGGGGATGAGCACCCCCCCCTGCCTTGTCACTCCCAATGAAAGGCCGACCCAGGAAATGACTGAAAGCCATGCTAACATTAGACATTAAAACATAAGTCGACAGCATACTGTCGCACCTATCTAATATTTGGGTTTTTATTCCCCAAAGGTCCTTACCTTGGGGGCTTTTTCTGGGGGTCTGAAGAATATCGAGGACCCTGGGCCCGGGATATATCACCATTATTACCCTTCCCGCTGTTTCCCCCTTACACACTGCTTGAAGAAGTTTTTTTCCCAAAACTGGCAGGTTGCATGGGAGTTGAGCTTCACTCCACCCCCCTTTAAATTTTGGAAATCCCAAAAAATTTTTTGCTATCTATCACACATGAAAAAACTCTGAGATTCTCGGATCGCATATTTGATCAAAAGATATTTAAGCTGCCCACGATTTCAAGTGATCTCAGATAGGGCATCCTATTCTATCTTTCCTCTCAATAAGCCAATAAGGCCTTCACTGGGGGCAACCGACCTCCTTATTCAGAGAGAAAAAATAAAAACAACCCAACCCGCAAGCTGCCCTTCTTTTTAAGCCTGTGAGGTGGGCGGTGCAGAACCCCAAAAAAGGAGGCACCCTTTCCCCCCAAAAAGTTAAAATCAATAACACCAAAAAAAACGTATGTTTCTGCACACAAAAATATTTCTGAAAAAAAC